>BOPP01000235.1:1133605-1161318 GCA_017312745.1 Gryllus bimaculatus | reverse complement strand
AGAAACGATGGCGGTGGGTCAGGGACGCTTCTGGCGCCTTGCAGGGTGTCTCTCCCAGACTTTGCGCTGTGGGGGTGGGGCTGGGCAGAGGGGATATCTGTCGGTAAGTAACTGCTGCTTGTCTCTACGAAGAGCTCAGGATTGCCTGCATTTTGCTGGTGCTCGCGTGTTTCAGACGTTTTACATTGCGCTTGTAAGTGTTTTCAAATACGACCCAGATCTTTTCTCACTTTGGTAGGCCAAGTGTCCCGAATATAATAATAATAATAATATATAATAATAATAAAATAATAATAATAATCTCTTCGATTTTTTTTTTTTTTTTTACTTCAAATGTTGTATCAGCTTACGTTTAGTTCAGTACTTCTGCGTATGTTGTTTTAACTGTTTTGATGTTTCACTTGACTCGGGCACATTATGTGGTTTGTGACTATTAAAGCTTTATATTTTGGAAATGCATGGGTTTAACAATACGGTGAATTGATTGAACTAATCAGATGCTGGATCATTCCACGCACAACCAGAAAACATATAGAGATAAATTAATTTCCCAACGGCGGTTGTCTATTGTACATATGACAGCTTTTCAGGACGAAAGTGGTTGAGTAATTGAAAGAATGAAATATTTAGTTCTGCTTTGTCTCTTTAAATGATCTAATTCATTAAATTTCATATCGAAATGTCGACATAACCAAACAGGCTCCGTTTTGTTTTGCTCATGGTCGAGATGCATCGGGAGTTGGGGATGACCAAGTGGATTGCGCATGATAATCCCTGATCCTAATAGCGGGTGGACATGAGCAGGCAGTGACTTGTTCGAGCGAACTTGGTTGATTCGGGCCGTTTTGGCGATAATGGCCAGAAATAAAGAGAAGTACCACGTAAATTGAGGTTCTGTTGGGGAATGTTTAACTGCACAATGAATCCATGGGCCCAAGCCCATGACACTTCGTACAACTTTGTCTTGCGAGTACTATATTTAAATACCGCTGCAATGCAGAAGAAAAAAAATGTGACAGGCCTTCCTCGTATATTTTCAAGAACGAGAAGGCGGCGGGTGCAAGACGACGGGCGAAAATGTCGTAAATGAATTTGGGGGGGTTGTTGTGCGCATCATGTTCTGTGATTGTTCATTTTGCCCCTCTTTTTATAGGGCTTGGGTCATCGCCATATCAGGAATAGCAGGGCGGCGCTGGAAGTTGCGCCGGTAAAAATCCCAGGGTCTTTATTGGGGAGGTTTCGGACAACGTTTTTATCGGGCGTGCGCGGGTGACTTGGAGGCGTGATATAGTAGCGCTCGTAAACAAGCGTGCGCAAATGCGGCGGGTCGGCAGCGTCTCCTCTTTTGAACTGCTGCAAGGTTAGCGGGGGAGGGGTCAGAAAGGATGAGCGTGCTCTGGGTCGGCGGTTTGAACACCCAGTGCGGGGAGCAGGTTAAAAACGCGGGAGCCAGCGTAAAACGCGATCTGAGTGGCCTACATTTCTTGTAGCGATTTCTCGCTCCTTACGCTTTTGTGGATGGTTCCAGTGATCAATTGAACAGATATGTTCTGGCAATATTGTGTCAGTTTCATAATGAAATGCATAATTATGTAGAAAATAGAACGATTTCTGTTAGAAGTGGCCCTAAGTATTTCCGACAAATAATTCATCTTTCTATGTTTGAGTTTATATTTTTTTTTTCCTTTTAGGCATTCTCTCGAATTGCAATTGTTGTTTTTTTTAACCATAAATGACTACATGAAATTTGTGCTATAATCTCAGTTATAGGATAGGAACTTGTTTAACGTAATATTTTCTATTGAGTTTAGTTTACTTTATATTTGTATTGAATGGATGAGGAAGATGTACGATTATGTGTTTTTGTGATCGTGCGTTGGCCTATAAATCTATGACGTATCTGGTTGAATTTGGTATATTTCATTTTTTTGCTAATATTTGGTCAGATTTTTTAATGTTCTTCATTTTTGTTTTTGCAGGTGAGTGCGGCTGTTGGTGCTCTTTGCGCTAAAGGGTGGGTGAGTAATGTGGGCGTGTACTGTTGGAATGCCTTGAACGTTATTCGTTGTAACAGTCTCTCATTGGGTCAGTATAGCAGCTTGGTAACTTAATCTAACACTTATAATGATAACTTACAGTTGTCGGGGGGTTTTTCAACTTGTATTCCGGCGCATTCGTCTGACAGTGCAAGTGCCTTGCTTCAAAGAATAGTTTGCAATTATCAAACTTGTTTTTATTATTATATTATTATTATATTTTTATTATTGATTATTTATTATATTATTATTAATTATTGTTTTGGTTTGGGGGTTGTTTGCTTGGATAGTGTAGCGTATGTCTACACGTGTGATAGTATTAGAGTCGTTTAAGGTTTGACAATAATTAGCAGCACTCCGCAGACGTGCGAAACAATAGTATATGCGTGAGCGAAAAAAACAGGAAGTGGTGAGGTCTGGTGCGGACGGCTTTAAAGAGGCGCGCGCGTGCCTGGTTTGAGCGCGCCGGCCGTTGTTGTCTAGTCGCAGGTGGCGTCAAACGGGGGTGCGGCTGCTGGGCGCGTGTGCACGCCGCCGCAGCCCTCGCCTCGCCCGCCCCGTCCCCGCGCAGATGACACGTTAGAGAGCTTGACAGCGCGATTGTGCGCTGTCTACCACCGGCACCTCCTGCACTCGCCGCACGCTCTCGGCTTACAGCTCACGCTGCTCGGTCGGCAGTGGGTGCTGAGATTGGAAAGGTGGTGGGACAGCGAGAATGGCGTATGTGTACTATGTTATGCAATTTTTATTTTCGCGTAGGGCCAATACTCGGACATGCCGTACATCCCGTTTTCAGGAGGTGCTTGTGTTTTCGGGGGGGGGGGGCAGCAAATTTCACTGAATCAGAATTCTTTACGATCCCAGAGGTTGTTAGCCTGAGGGATGGACGATGACATGAATGGGAGAACGAACGAGGGCACATCATATAGACATATACAAAATATCACCGTGGTTCCGAGGCGGGACTGGAACCGCGGTCTTCTACTGCTTCTACGGCCTACTGCGTACGATCTCGGCGCATCTGACCGGCCCCAATTCTATTCGTTTGGTACGACATTCTACATTAGTAAAATAAGTATGGTGCTAGATGTTTTATTATATCCTTAACAGTTCGTAGGATTCTTTGGTAAACATCGTTAATATATTGTTGAAAATTAATCTGCTCGTTCATACAAATTGTGTACGACAAATATTTTTTTTTCATATCTACCCTTTTTCTAAGGTTGAGTATTTTATTTTTAAGTCGTGTTGTTACTAAAAGCTGCGAGATGGCGCCTACACGTATGTAGCAACGCTTGAGTTGCGTGCGTGGAACGAAGTGAGTTGTAACTTGGGTAGAAAATAGAGCAGGTCTTTTCGTGACGTGATGATTAACAAGGGTTACAGCAAAGGCTGGAAAGCGAAAATTCGTCCTTAGGAACAGCTGTTTATATGTTTTGCGTGCGCCATGTATTATCTCGGGCAGACGTCGAACCACTTGCCGCAGTAGCATAATTATGAATGGAGATAAGGTCATGTTTTTATTAAGATTATTCGAATATGACGCTATTAACCGAGATGGTAGCCGTTTTTCAGCAAAACATGGAGAGGATTCGCGTTTATTTCTAGATAAGAAACAACTGAAAAGGTGTAGACTTATTTTCTGGAGGTTGTAGGGATTTGGCGAACCTTCTGAAGCGTACATAATAAATTGAGGTATTTTGAGATTTGGCAGCTGAAACTCGTTGATTACTATAATCGCGTGACTGGAAAAGCAGAAGTCTGATAACGGTGAACCCGCTTACGTGTTTGTTCGCGTTTGTCAATCGATTGAACTTTATGTAAACCGTTTGTAATTAGTTATTAGAACTTTACAAAAGATTGATGAGATCGGTGCTGAATTGTTGAATCTTGTAAGCGCATGCGCAGCGCGAGGCGTGGGCGCAGGTGGCGGGCGGCGCGCCCGCGCGTGTCATTGCGCCCGCACGCACGGCTGCGCGCCTCCCCTTCCCCTGCGCGCGCAGGTCGACGCATCGCCAGCGGGTCGCGCAGCACGGGGGCGGCCGCGGGCGGGCGTTTGCGGAAGCGCGGGGGAGCAAATGAGCGCAAATAAGCGGAATATGACGTGCGACAGCATGCAGCACGGCGGCTGTAACGGATTACCCACTGTGTTGAATAATTAGATTTAATAAAATGAGAAATTAAATGATTCGATTTCCCAACGAACAATATTGGTAAATTATTTACATAAGTGGCGGGTATTAAAGGATAAATGAACCAGATAATTAATTTCCAATTCCCCGTCGAGCAGCATGTAACGTTACTACGTGACCACGAAATTTAACACTACATTGTTCCTATTCCAAAATACCAGAACGATGCCCTAATATTCTCGTAGCTACGCCGTTGTAGTACCCTACGTTTGAAACTAAAAATTTTGACGGATTACCTAACTTCACGTTAAAATCGCTCATTTACTCGCAAATCTAGCATTTGGCATTACACTAATGTTGTCGAGAGCAGCGGTGGATGACCAGACGGACTGTTAAATTTGCAATTGAAATGTTGGAAACCGTTGATACGCAGTTTTGAAAAGAGAAATTTAGTTACAAATAACAATTATAGAATTTATATTTCGTTTATACGAACATCATTTTTATAAAACAAAATTTAAAAAATCGTCACACAATCTTTAGAGGTTATTTAATTGTTATGAAACTAGTATTTTTGTTCATATTATAAAATTAAGTTTACAGAAATACTACATTTCTGCATTTTTCTTTGTAATTACTTTAAGGATTTTTTGGTCTAACCAAAAAATATAAATACAGTAAACCCTCGTTAACACGAACTCCAAGGGACTGAAATAATCGGTGTTTTTGTTGTAATAATGTGTGTCCCTTTCGTGTCAAGGCAGTTGGTGCCAATCGCTGATGGTGGGACGTGTGTGTTGGCAGGATGTGGAGATCGCGCCGGGCGCGCTGCCGGCGTGGCTGATGGAGCTGCACGTGGAGGGCGGGGCGGCGGTGCGCGTGCAGGCCGGCGCCTTCTCCGCCGTGCGCGACGTGCGCCTCGTCAACGTGAGCGGCGCCGGCAGCGTGGTGGTGCGGCGCCACGCCTTCCTCAACGTGTCGTCGCAGCACGTGTTCCTGCACGCGGCCGACTGCGCCGCCGTCGTGCTCGAGTCGCACGCCTTCCGCGCGCCCGCCGGCCCGGCCTCGCTCGAGGTGCGCCGCTGCGGCCACGTCGTGGTGCAGAGCGCCGCCTTCGCCTGGCTGCTGCGCGCGCACCTGCACGGGGTGGTGCGCCTCGAGCTGGCCTCCAACGCCTTCGCCCTCGAGCAGCCCGACGGGCGCCGCCACGGGCCCGCGCCCTCGGTGAGCACGCGCACGCACACGCGCCCCCCTCCCCGCTGGAGGGAGAATAAATTCATCATTCGACATCCCCATCACAATAATTCAATTCTCGTCGACCATCACGTATTCTCATCACTCCTCCTCGTTAACCTCTAATACCCGAGTTGCCAATAATATGCTAAGTTCCACTTTCGCCACTGACTTATGCAGAAGTTACTCAAATGGTTCTATTCCTTCTTTCTCTTTACTCATTCTTCTTGTAATCTCCCATCCTAAGCGGGTCCTTTGTGACGCATACCCTAAATCCCGAGCATTAATCCAGCGTTATATTTACTCACGAGAGAACACTAAAGGGCATTGCCTTACTAGTAGACAGCTCACATCGCTCACCCTCTCACTTTCAAAAGGACACGAATTCAAGATCTCCCTGGTAACTACGAAACACAATTAAAAACTACTGCTGCACGTGTCGCCCTGACCATTGTAGATTGTGGGTGAAGCATTGGAGGGTGGCGAGATAAACGTCACGACGCACGAGTGCTGCCATATTTTACCACATTAATTTATTTCCATTTGTCAACCAAAACACTCGGGCTAGATTCAGTAGGCTCTTTCCACAGATCGCACTTACTGAAAAAATCAACAATTCTATTGCGGTATTCATAAAGAACCAGAATAAGGAGAAGTAAACGTCGTAGTAAACACATCTGTAGCATATAATTGATACAATTTGCACTATAATTTAACGAAAGGTCGGAATGCTTCCAGAGTAAGTAAGTGTAGAAGACGGAGAACAAAAAAGGTAATTCACGCAGGGAACTTCATGGTAAATAAACGTTACATCTGATACGATCTTTCGAATGTAATTTATTGTTAGTCATGAAAGCGTTAAGTGTAGCATATGATGCACTTCCCAGAAAACGATGTTGCTTCTACCCCTCGAGGGTCTGAAGCGGGGAGACCTGGAGGAGCCAAATAGTATATTTAGGGGGCGGCTAGGCATTAGGGTCCCGAGCGACACACCGAACCCTGCTGATGACGCAGATGTATAGTAACACATACGTATCCTTGTCAACGAGGAAGTGATTGGTGCTGTTGTTTGTTGAAATAAACGACATAGAAGTGTTTCTAATTGACGAGACAGTTCTTATTAATTATTGGGGTAAGTGATTCATACGAATATTTGTAATGTTTCTGAAACGTCCCTTTTCCAAACACAAGAACGACATTAGTCAGTTAATGACGCACGCAGAGTTGGCATCAACCTGAAAAAAGAATGACACATTCTCTTCATATTTAGCATAATTTGCTGCAAACGAAACAATCCAAGCTTCAGTGCAGCTACGCATTAACATGTGTTCCTTAAGGGCAGATCTTGAAGTTCTTAGCTGTCTTCCGTATGTTAATATCATCGCAAATATAAATCTAAAACTCCAAAAACCGTTCGCGTAATTGGAATGAACGTATTTGATGCTACCAGAAATATTTGATTAGATTCCTGATTAGGTGTATGGAGTGGGCAAGCAAGTACCAATAAATGTTCCCGAAGCTCCTGAAAACTGAATACTGATTTGAACTGATTCATTATTAAGTGAGTCGAGTAGGCAATGAAGTAATAAATGCCCACGAAGCTCCCGCAAACCGAATACTTGTGAGAACCGTTTTGTCCTCAGTGCCTGTGCGCAGCCTAGAGGGATCCGTGCGTGCAGGACTGCGCCTCTCGTGCTAAACGTCCGCCGCCGGCCGAGTGCGAGGGCGGAGGGGCGGCGAGCGCGAGGCCTGCGAAAGGGGGGCGTGGGGGGGGGGCGAGGGCGCCACCCTCGGCGCACGCAACGCGCCGCGACCGCGCCCTTCCGCGAGGCGCAGGGGTGCACCCCCGCGGACAACGCGCGCCGGCTCCCCGCGCAGAGCACAGTGCCACCGAACGCCCATTTCAGCTAGCTTTTACCTAAAATATGCAACCCCTATGAAACAAAATAAAGGTCCTATTTATCATCCACGCTGCATAATCGACTTTTGAGCGCAGGGTGACAAACGCTGGAATCTTACCCGTACTTTACATACGAACAGACTCAACAAAACGTGATATCCATTTGTGGACGCACCCCGTTATAAGTAGTTTAACGAAACGTGTAATTTTTCTTTAATGACCTTTAACTGTTTTTATTGAATCATTTCTTCAGGTACAAATAGATTATTGATCTATTGCTTCACTTACAAAACGTAAATTTGCCTCATCACGACTTAATTACAACACTTTATTTAAAAAAAGTTTATTGCTGCTGGAAAGTTTTATTTTCTCCATACTTTTTTCGTGCACCGATTGGCCTTTTTGGGAGCAGTGTGCGGGTCCCCAGTGCACGAGGGGTCGCCTCGCAGCGGAAGGCAGCGTCTGCCCCCTGACACCCGACGCCCCCTCCACAAGCACAACATGATACACATTTACAAACGAGGGGATGGAGCGCAACAGCGATACTCGAACACGAGCACGTTTTTGGGGCGCGAGAGAACCCAACGCCTCAACAAAGAAAGTGTTCAATAGAACCCATGTCGTGCATTTCCGTTTTGCAAATGGGGAAATCGCGAAAAGAAACTCGGATACAAGAAAAAAGCAGAGAAAGAAAAGACCTCTCAAGGGCGACACGAATATTAAAATTTGAATTGAATTAAATTGGAACGAAACTTCACTTCGGATATTCCACACTTTTCAAATTCCATTCTCCAATATTGCACTTGAAGCTGGTTTGAGAAACATTCAGACTGGACAAAGAAAACGTCTCAACATCATTCAATTTGTTTTCGACTTAGTGGGCCCGCATTCATATTCAAAAGATCAGCTATCTCATATATCCTCTCAATATAGCCACCCAACTCAGCACGTATTCACCAACTTCCAAGTTTACCTCAGACCCACGCGCACATTCTTGCTTATACGTATCGACCCACGCTGCTGTTACCCCGCACAGGGGCCCCGCGTGCGTGGACAGCCCTGCCGTGCGGGGGCGCGCGCGCGCTCACGCGACGGGAGCACGCTCACACACGCGTGCGCTTCTGATCCCCTGCTGGTTGCTCGTGCGCGCGCGCGCGCGCGCGTGCATAATAAAGACACGGCATATCCATTCATGGATACGCGTTTCAACGCTCTCTGCCTCTGGGCCTGCTCTCGCGTTGGTTTAATGCACCCGACAGAGCGTTCAAATACTACCACATTTATTTTCTCTCCCTATCTCGTAAATATTAATGAAAATGGTATTCAAATTATATTACTGAATACGAATCCGCTACCAGCAATCGATGCACGTGCATTGCCAAAATTTTACGCCGAATTATTCGCCCTTCCTAATGGCACAGCGGGAACATCTGTTATTCATATGAATATTGCAACATTATTACCGTTTGTAGGTCGCGAAGCTAGCTTCCGTTTCAATTTGTTGAATTACGAATTCATATTGGATCCCATCTCCGGACGACATTTCTATAACACCACAAACCTTCTCGAGAACGATTTATGCTGTGGATGAGGTATCGTGCTAAATTAACGGACGAATTGGAAGAACTATTATAACCCACACGCTTCCTCTTTTTTTCCGCTTCAATATGATAGAGGAGGGGAAAAAACAAGGTACGAAAGCCCCCGGAAGCCTACATCGTACGCGCGCCGCCCCACCGCACACACGGGAGCCGTGAAAGTACCGTGTATGCCCACGCGGAAACGGTAACGCTTTCAGAGAGGGGTTCCGCAACGCCCCAAAATAAACTGCGCTTCCGATGAGCAAGCGATGCTGCACGGAGAGAGCCACTTGCGCAAGAGAAGGGGTCTCGAGCCAACCTGGCCGGCACGAACGGAGAACTGTCGTAAACCGGGGCACTAGCGCAATGGCTAAAACCGGCAGTGGCGTGTCGGCGTTGCGAAAGGGGGAGACCAAAGCACGGGGCAGCATCATAAGAGTTTACCAATGCGACCACAAAATAAAAGCGCTCAATCATCTTGTACATAGGTGTCTCTGCGGTGACTCATGGACAGCGTACTAACTCTCCGTGATGCGATCCCGGTTTCGATTCCTGGTCAGGGCAAAACCAGCTGTAGTTTTCCATTACAATCGTCTCGTCTCAGTTTCTATAGTGTGTGACGAACGAAATGCTCAGGCAGGTCAAGTATGCAAGATCCGGTGACGGGAATTTGTCATGTTCGGTACATGTCTCCCGTAACTGAAGGAGTTGATAATAATAATAAAAAAAAAGCATTGAAAGCCTGGAAACAACCCAGCTGACAAAAATCGGATTAATCCGACGCTTATTTATTTAATTCATATTGGCATATCAGGGGTAATGCGGAAGCCTTCCAGATCGCTCATCTCGCTGGCTCTGGTTCCAAGTCCACAGTAATTGTAGGCATGCTGATGTGATGTTGACGTAAATAAATGATGAAATAATGAAAGTCATCTCCGTCAACTTCATAGGTTTATTTAGACAGCCTGCTTTCGTCATCAGTGTCGCCGCGTGGCAAAAGTCGGGAGACTGCACCATCGCTGCCGCGTCCACCGCTTGCATCGCCAAACGCACTCGCGGTGCAGACCGCGCTCCGAAATACGCGCTGACGCAGCGGGGAGGAGGGGGGCGGGCAGTGCCGGGCGCGGTGGGGGGCAAGGCCGCCTGTACGCGCCAGACAAAAGAGAGGCGACGCGAGGCGACACGTCGCGTCGCGTCGCGGTCGGTGGCGCAGGAAGACGACGCGGAGGAGATCGCCCCGCCCCCGTACGCTCAATTACCGCTAGGCGGCGCACGGGGCAAGGACGCACACGCGCGCGTTTGGTTCACGTGTTACGAAACGTTCTTTACGAGCCCGCGTGGAACACATTGGGACGATATTTCACGGCAGGTGTGCTCACACACGTACATACAAATCGTTGGGCTCCGAATCCTTGCCAAGAAATAAATACGTTGTCTTCACTATTCGTCGTATATCAATTCTCCATCAACAGTGAATATCAACTGGTTATGACGGTGAATTTAAAAACGCTAGTTAAAGAAGAGCATACCCTCCCTGCTACGATCAGAACTTTGGTCCAACGAGTCGCAATCGCCATAGGCAGGCATCGTGGTCCCTTTGGCTTTCCGCCTTCACAGACTTGTCGAACATCACACTGATTCATAGAAGATGCGAGTTTACCTCACCTATATTCCATTTAGGTTTACGTATCCGGAACATATATTATATGTAATACCTGACAATGCTTCACCTTCCCGTGGTCTCTACAACGGATGTCAGGTCATTATTAATTGCGTATTCTTTGAAAACGTATGGACATAATAAATAATGTGTTTGTTCAAATATTCTTTACATTTTCAAAATATTTTATACTTATCACTACGTTTTAAAGGGGCTTTTCTTCAACGTTTCTGTTATCTACTTTACAGCTAAGAAACTTTTTGACATTTGGTATTTCGGAGTCTATTAAAATATCATCGGAAAACTTTACTTCACACAGAGCAAGAGCCACGAGTATTAAACGGTGAATAACGCATGCTGACGGTTCGCCTTCCTTCCGCGAGTCCGAATTGTGTCCTCGGCAGCGGCGGCGGGCGGGCAGGAAAGTGCTTCGCGTACACGGCTCTGCGCTCGCGCCCACTCGGGGTTCCGTTGCGCCAGCGGAGGGCGACGCGAGACGCAGGTGGCCGGGCGGTGGGCGTAGGCGGGCGACACGCGCTGCCGAGCACGCGCCCGGCCCCAGCGCCCATTCACGTCGCTCGCGGCCACGGCGCCTTGGGCGGAGCGGGCGCTGACTGCTTCGCAGGCACTAAACACGTGATCAATCGTGCGTATAATAACGCGATTGTTGCACTTCTTTTACACGGGGCAACGCGGGTAACACCTTTGGGCACCGGGATTGATATTCAGGACGATTCATAACGTCACTTTGGCCTCCGTCCACCACAAACTTGTTAAGGTTAGCCATCTGGTCACTACTCTGTGCTGGAATATGTCTGTAGAGTTGTAGACATGAAGATGCAAAGTAGTTACATGTGAAGCAACCGTGTCCCCGTTTTCCTTACATATATGGTAACCTGCTTCCATCCATGCTGCGACCACTCCTTCACATTGGACGCTTCTGAGGGTGGTGACTCGTGCATTACTAACACTTTATTTCGGAACATGCATACGCTGAGCCCTTTCTTCAGCGAAGCGTTTGTGTCATCACCATCTCTGCTTTCATTTTCAACACTCTGATTTCTCACTTTGCTTCTCCCATCATCTCCTACCACTCTGTCCCCTACGATTAACTCCGACCTTGACAAATTCTGCAATCGAAACAACTACACCCCGAATTGCATTCTACTGAGAGTGCATACACGTTTTGCCCTAAAGAGCAGGACACATTCAGCAGGGAATAAGAGGACCATCATGGTCTCTCGCCTTTCTTACCGCGTATCCTCTGCGCATATTGGCACGTCCGCGCCGGTGCGCTTTAGAGCTGCAACCCCTTCATCAGCGAATTTTAATCCCGTCGCGACCCTGGTTTCCCGCACACCTGCGCCTTCTCCACCGCCGCATGTTCCCTATCCACGCAGACAGGTTTAAGCCGTCCCCGCTCTTTCCAATCAGAGTTACACATCTAATTGTATACTACTCAAAGTGCATGAGCTACTGGTGTACACAGAACTCCTTCCGCAGAGAATGAGAGCGCGACCATTTCTTGTCTTCTTTCCCGCCCACCTGTACAGTATCTGCAGCACCCGAGGAGCCTCAGAGCTAAACACTCTCCTGCAGCGAATTCAAGTACCAACTTGATTTTCCCGCTCACTCCCAACCATGTACATTAATCTCATTCACCTGCGTGTCCTGTCCGCGCCATAGAGCTAGAACGCATTCCCTCTTATGCAGGGACTGAGATTCAAATTACGCACTTCCTTTGGCGAAACGCTTGTGGTGTTTTAGGGGACGCGCGCATGCGCACTGACGCTCCTCCTGTTCCCATAACCACTCTGCGCCTGCGCCAGAGCTACACTTCTATTTTTTTTTAAAGTGGCCTATGACATTGGAACATTTTCACACCTTCTGCCTTATAAAATGAATCCTTTTAATCAATTCTCGAACGACCTTCTCAATGGGGCTAGTGCTTTAAGAAATGTGCTTACCACTATTAAAAATGTTCGTTTAAAAGGCAGGAGGTGTAGCAATGACCTAATGTCATCGGCCACCCCCACCCCGTTACCCCGAGTGCCAGCAGCAGCGTCTGCTGCGCCGCGCCGCCGCCCGGGCCCCGCTCCGCGCGGGGCAGGGCCCGGGCGACGGGCGCGCGCGAGGGCCCGGCTCAGCGCTGCATCCTGCAGGTGGTGCTGGAGCGGGTGATGGTGGCGGAGCTGCCGCCGCTGGCCTTCCCGTCACAGGTGGCCGAGGTGCGCCTGGTGGAGGCGCAGGTGCGCGCCGTGCGACGGGACGCCTTCTACGCCCTGCAGCTCAGCGCCGTCGCCGTCGTCAACTCGTCGCTGCAGCAGGTGGACGCCGGCGCTTTCTCCGCGCGCACCCTCGTGCTGCAGCTCAGCGTGCAGGGTTCGCGCGTGGGGTGCCTGGCCAGCGGCGCGCTGCGCGGCGCCGTCGGCAACCTCTCCATCGTCGACTCCCAGTGAGTGGCACCCCGGACCTCCTCTTGGGAGCATGTACTCAATTCAATCATGATACAGCCAGATTTACTTCCAGTTCGAAGGAAAGCATACGAAATGCACATAAAAATGTATTCAGCTCTTCGTCACCCATCTCCCCACGGACAATGTACACCGGATGTCACGGAATCCGACTGCCGCCTATTCCATCTTTTAGAACGGGATGTTCAAATCCCCATCACTCCGTCAGAAATGTGAACCGTTCATACTGACTCATGATTCCCTAGGAATTTCTGCGTTTCTCTTGCCTGTCAGTCGGTAGTCTCCTGCATCAATGGGCTTCTCTTCGACTGGTAGTTTATACATTTTGCTAATTATAAAATCATTAATCACAGCAGTATCAACTAGACATTCTGCTAATTTCACAGTTATCTTCTTATACTCGTACATCACTTTTCCAGCTTCATATATACTACTTCTCAACTACACAACACCAGATTTCCTAAAGACGCTCAGTTATTGACCTAAACATCTTCCAAATTACTTAATTTCAAAGCTAACTTTACGCATCTTCACGCCATGTTTGCCCAGAAGCTTTCGCCCTCGCTTCCAGCCCGCGTGTTTTCTCAGGCGTCCGCGGAGGGGGCGGGGCTTTCAGCGCGCCAGCAGCGAGTGCACATCCCTCGCGGCGCCTTCGTCGGCCATCTCCTCCTCCTCCTCCTCCGCCTCCTCCAGCGGGAGAAGCGGCGCTTCCGCGTTCCGAGTACGTCGCCGCTCCCCCCTCCCCCTCCCCCTCGCTCCTTCGTCCTCCGCGCGTTCGCGTTCCTCGCCCACGCCCCTCACCCGCGTTTCCACGCACTTCCTCGGCGGGAGAAAATGAATGTTGGGTGCCCAGTCGAATAAGAATCTTTAAGTATTCATTCTTCTTTGAAGGTTTTCTGTTCATTATTAATGAGTTTAATTTTTTTTCCAGTGCTTTGAAAATCTTCTCCATGCAGTCTGTGGTAATTTCTATCATATTTCTTTACTTCTATCTCAACAATTGGTTTCAACACTTCATTGTATTCGATCACTGAAGTTTTAATTTGAAAACTTCTTAGGAGAAACTTATGTCACTTATTTTTCGCTTTCCCTTATCAACAGGAAAGTATCCACATTACATACTGAATCCGCGTTACATTCCTTTTGCCAACGGACAGGGCGGGAGGTTCTGTCGAAAAGGCAGAGCGGATCAGCTCGCTTCACACTCGAGCCCAACTGAATCTTCGTCGCCTGGCTGCGTTTTCGGGAACGCGCTTGTACGCGTAGCCACCTTCCGTTTACGCCCGCCCACGCCTCCCCTCCCCGACCCCACACCCTCGCCCGCGCTTCCGCTCTTTCATTTCCCCTTTACAGCTCATTCACTCAACCGCCGGCATTAGGCGGAATGACCCAGTAAGGACTTAAAAGACTCTCGCTACGCCTCGAAGCCGAAAGAAAACGATCCTCTTACACTCACGCCCCCTTTAGTCTTGTTTTCTTATCAATTTTTCTTCGTAAAACATCAATTTGTTATCTGCTATACCGCTTCAGTATCAGCTCGTCTTTACATCTAATGCGCATCGCCCTTGCTTGTGTCTGGAGAACGTGCGTCGCCGTCAGGCAGTAGAGATAGTGGGGTGAATTATTATTAGACGAGATCCCTGCCCCGGCTAATGTGTTTGTGTTTGGGAAGTGTGTCTACTGTCGACTCCCTCCTGCCAATTATCTTCCTTTCTAAACGTGGATGAAGCTGACGGGACATTCTGTCTTCCTTACGAAAGAAGAACGATCTGGAATGAATGCATTAATTAGGATGTAGTTATTTTATCTGACAGAAAACTTCATGTCAACTTTCACAGTTAATCTCACAATTTTCAATGAGAGATTTTCTTTTTCAACATTTGTGGTATGTTTCTCTCAGTTGCAATTATAAATCGATTGAAATCCGAGAGACTTGGCATAGAAATATTCCTCTACGTTTTAAGCTCATAGTGATACCATTCTTTAGAAAATGTAAGAGATATTTGGAAAAGAATTAAGACAGTAATTCATTGGCACTTACAGAAGCAGCTCGAAACTGGTATTTCAAGTTACTAAATAAATCACCACCGTGATATAATTCAGCGCCAATGAAGAGCTATATGTGAACCTCGTCATTTAACGTGTCATGATATCCTTTCTCATCACACACTGCTTCTATGATTATAATTCTCAGCACATTGTAGTGAGCATCTAGCAAACTTAAATGGCGCAAAAACTTTACCGTCCCACCACTTCGCATTTTATTTTTCAATTTAAAGTAGCAAATTGTCAGATCAGTTTCCAGCACAGGTACTATTAATTTATTTCTGAACTTTCTTTGCGCATCTGCTTAGTACTACAAACACGTGGCGTCTGCCAAATAAACATAGGATGAGAGAGAAGACTTTTCATTCAAGATAATACATAATTTTACCTAATACTATACACTTCTCATTTGCTTTCATCTGCTCAGTTTGAAGGATATCTAGCACGATCTGAAACTCTTTTTTAACAATTTCAGTAAGCACGCACTCTTTTGCACTATTTCCGAGTAATCACAAATCTAAACATTGAGGAACTTGGGAATTTTCAAGACTGTCCCAGTGACGCCGCATTTTTACCAACGTGCACAGCATTATGAGACTTTTCTCATCTCTGAAATGTACCAAGAGCTGATCACTCGTTTGGATCTGGTAACGGAAGCCTTCGACTTGGAAAACACTGGACTTTGAACGTTAAAAAAAGAAGGAATAGCGTATTGTTTCTTCAGCTTGGTCCAATAAAGAAATTGCTGATAATGAATTTTAGTGCATCTATTTCTTTAGCGAAATACCAAACTGCGCTCTGTTAAGCACATTGTTTAATTTCGTGTCTTCGGAGCTAAAAAATGAGTTTAATCGAGTAATTGTTTCAATTAAAATGCTATAATAGAAGCCAATTAATAATAACAGATGTACACAAAATTTTAAAAAAGTTGTCAGCTCCAAAGACTTCATTGTAGAATTTCACAGAGTTTTCTTTAAGAATAAGTGGATGGTCCTTGCGCAATTCGGATTGTGGTAGCTCACGTGGACATACATGGTGCAGCATTTGGGCTGAGGAGTGTTTTTTATTTTAATTGTATGTGCGTGTGTACGCAGTCGCTTGACGGCGCGCGCGGTGCGTGTTGTGTGGCGCAGGGTGGAGACGGTGGAGGAGGGCGCGGTGGACATCACGGTGGCCAAGGTGGCGCTGGAGCGCTGCAGCGTGGGCTGCGTGCGCAGCGCGGCTCGCCTTCGCAAGTGAACTCGTGTTGGTGCGCGGCAACTCTTCCGCGAGCTGCAGACGTCACGCCCTCTGGCGCGCCTTCTCAGCGCATGAGCGGCGGTTGCACGCCTCGAGTGTGCGCTGGCAGAATACAACGTCACTCGGACCTGCGGCCGGTCGGCTGGGCCGCGTCGCCGAGCCGCGCGATCCGCGCCGGCGCGGAGCGCGCCGCAAGCTCGTCGTGAGGTGAGGCCTGCGGGGCCACGGCACGGGGCCCATTTTAATACCTCGTCCAGTCCCATCGGCAGTGCAAAGTTAACACATCAATGAATAATGGCGATTCGCTAGGATATTAATATTACATTTTGACATTTTGACACACACATCCTCTGTATCTAAGGACGCCAAGACTTCACTTACGCGAGTGCAATATGACGGTCGGCGACGGTGTTTACAGCTAGGGCTAAGTAAAATAGCGGAGGTTCGACTACAAAACTGAGATCGGTTTTGTGAGAGAAGTATTATAATAACACAACTGTTTTAATAATTTCTAATAATCCATGATTTCCTATTCACTCTTACGTAACCCTGTCACTTTTCGCAGGATAAATTATTCAATTTAATTCATTGGAATTTTTTCAAAGTGGATAAAACGTTGTACGATATTTACATTGTATCATCTTATTGTAATAATCGATTGGTTATCAAACTCGTCATATAATAAGATGTCGTACAATACCGTAAATGATTATTTGAATCCTGTCCAATCCCGAACTTTCGCGACGAGCTGTATAGCTGGGTTGAAGTCGAACTATGCCTGACACTTAGAATGACTGCCCGCCGACGAACCGACACGTACAAGGAATAGGGTTCACAGTAGCATTGAGATGAACACTTGGCTACTTCAGTCACCGTCTTCCTCCACCTTCTCTGTAACTTTTAATCTACGGGTGTTTTTATGTCACGTTCAAAAGCATGAACGTGAATGACAATTGAGGGTAATTACAAGTCTTTGCGTACGTCTACATACTACGTAACTAGTTGAATGTACCATTCGGGCGTGTTTACATTCAAAAGCCTCTTATGACTCTATACATTATTCATCACGACAGCTTCGGTTTGGAACTGAATTTACACAGTTCTCAATGTTAGATAACAATACGCTCTATGCACACATAATTAAGATCGAAATAAGCAGAGTGAGAAACAGACATTAAAAGCTGCTACCTTCAAGGCGAACTGCACATTTGCACAATATAACTGTATTCATCACCTGAATCTACATCTTCATTATTGGTTCTTAACACGTGCTGCAGTTTGCCGCCGTGACGTAAAGTTCTAAAGTTCATCAGCTAAACGAAAAGGATCTTCTGATGCCAGAATGGATATCAACTTAAATCTCACTTGCACAACTTACTCATATGTAAATCATGAATACTTCATGCAATTCTTATCGATTGTTTTCTTTCCTGGTACAGAGTTACATCTCCCTTACAATTTTTCACCTGCCCCGATTGCCTTAGACTCTTTCCCTGTGATTCTCTTCTTCTCCATCTTTGTTCTCGCCGAGAGCGCTCCCCTCACTGCTCGCTTTGGCTTGGAGCGCGGTGTGTGATCGCGTGGCATGTCGCGTGTCGTTGCGCGCAGGTGTCGGGGCTGCGCCTGGAGGCGGCGTGCCGCTGCGACCTGCGCGAGCGCCTGCTGGGCGGCGAGGCGCCGCTGGCGGCGGCGGCGTCGTGCCGCGTCGACGCCGCGCTGGCGCGCTGCCTGGGCGTGCTGCGCGAGGGCCGCGCGCGCGCCCTCGACTACGAGGCGCGCGTCTGCGACCAGTCGGAGCGCGTGCTGGTGTGCGAGGCTGCGCCTCCCGCCGCGGGCGCGGGCAGCGGAGGCGGCCTCGACGAGCTGCCACCGCCCTCCGCCGCCGCCGACACGCCCGACCGCGGCAGGAAGGTCAGAAGCCGACACGCCTCTTCCCACTTGTCTTCACACGCCTATTCACCGGCCTACATTGCGACAACACAGCGGCTTCTTAGGAGAGGGAGAAAAAAAAACTTTGCAAAGTTTCATTTACAATGGAATAAAAATATGATCCTTCATTCTTTCGCTAGAATTCGATCAAAAATGATCTCATTTTTACGATGATACGATCTTAAAACGGCTAGGTTTTGAGGTGTGTGTTGTTAAAATTTAGTAATAGATGTACAGAAACTATGTTCAGAGAGGAAACGTATTACAATTGCTTCAACAATATCCCAAATTTTCGGTCGTAAAATCCGTGTTTAAGGTTGTTTTCAGCTCTAACTTCGCACACACGTCATGATTAATGCCTATTAGTGCTGTTCTAAAGATAGTGATGGTTGGTGTAGGTGGCGAGAAAATACCCGCAATTCTAAATGCCTTAATGACGAGTGAATGTATGTACTTACGCTTAACAAAAGGTGCCAATATTCCCTTTCATACACATATGGAGATTCGAACGATTCTTAAGATCATTAGTAGGTGCGGGTGCCTTTGCGCTGGAAGCAAAATTACGGGGGTGGAATATCTTTCTGTGCTTAGGTAGAAACACATTATTTAAGATCTGATTGCGATTTTATGGAAAGCTACATCTTATTATTGTAAGTCGCTTCTAAGCTACCTTCAATAAATTTAATTATGGCTTTGATCTCGTGGCTGCGGACAAGTCCTGACTTCAAGGCACCAGTTTGAGAAAGATGCAAAACATTAGTAGATCTCACTCAACCAAAATTTATTTTGCAGAAAACACCCAATTGCAATGCAAATAGTATTTGATATGCTGGCTAAATAATCGTAAGGCATAACTTCAACACATTCTCATCCGACAATCTACTATTGCCGACCGGGCTGAAGACATAAACAGTTATTTATTTAAAAATGAAATCTTTGTCACTATCAACCGAAATAGTACAAAATTCGTATGTTCCGAACTGCGATTTCTGGGCAATTCTTGGCACGTGTACAGCGAAAATCTCTTTATCGCTCTAAATCTAGCGTAAAAATTTACTATCGTCACTCTTGGCAGACTCGTTACTATACTACAACACTACATAAATTTCCCGTACGCGTTCATACTGCCAAGTCTTTCCGCAAGTATTTTGTTCGTTCAGCCTGAATGAATAGAAAACGAGGGCGGGGTTCGCAGACAGCATCCCAACAGACACTACAGAGCGTGCCAACACGTTTTGCGACGCGGGTGGTCCACAAAACATTACAGTTTACTCGCCAAAGAGGGTCGTTATCGCTCCTTTTATTCGGAAAGGAATCACTAATATTGCAAATAAAGATGAGTAAGAACAGCTAAGCTTAAAATGTCACACATATTGAGACACTCTTCAGTGAAGCAGGGGCTTAAAGAGGAATTTACGTAAGTTCTAATAGGGAAATAAAGTCGCCGGATCGCCTAGCTACCAAGAAAGTAAAATGTGAGGCATCTTCTTCTCTTGTCTTCAGAGGGCGTTACCTGCCGTGCCTTCACTTACGTGAGTAGGATACGCATTAATTATATAGTTTCCCGTCACGTTAAGTCAATTTGAAATAAATGAATTTATTTTATTCCTAAATTGTTCCTATTGTTACTACTACTTCCTTACTCCTTACCCGAAAGAAAGTCAGGTAATAATAAGGTTTTACTTGTAATATTTCTAAATGATACTTTCATCTCGAAATTCCATCAATAATCCTTTGCAATGCGTTTCACGAGATCAAGGTCAAGCACTCCGCTATACATGTAGGTTTCGCGGAGCACCCGAGGGCTAGGGGGGCTAGGGGGGCTTGGGCGGCGCGTGGCCCCAGGAGGCAAGAGGAACGCCTGAATGGTCATACCGGGAGGAGGTTGGGAGAGTAGGCTGGACGGGACGGGCGAGCACGGCATGTGGGGACAAGAAAAGAGGGTGAAGCAAGGATGGAGATTAGCAAGGAGGGCGCGGGCCAGGGCAAGGGGAGGCGTGGTTGGGGTGTTCCGGGTAGGGCAGGGCAGGGCAAGGCAAGGCACGGCAGTGTGAGGCAAGGCGGGGCGGGCAGGCGGGCGGCGGGGCGAGTATTAGAAGCAGAGGTACGTACGGATAGGGCAGTGTGGGTCGAGGCGGGAGCGGTCACCAAAACGGGCGGAGGCGGGGCAGAGGCGAGCAGGTGTCTGACACGTGCGTGTGCGTGTGTGTTGCCACGGTGCTGCCGCGGGCTGGTGTTCGCTGGCGGTGGTGCTGGGCTTTCGCTGCTGTCTGCGGCGTCGGGCGCGCTCCGGTGGCTGCAGTCGCGCATAGGGCTACTAAGCCAGGGCGCGGGCCGCTGGGCGCCGCCGCGTCGGCCGCCTCGTGCCTGGCGCGAGGGGCGTGGGGGGGGGGCCCTGTGGCGGCGCGGGGCGCCCGCCACCGCGCGCCCGCCGCCGCCGCCGGGGGCTCCCCGCGCGCGCACGCCCACCACGCCGCCGCCGCCGCGCACTACACCGAGCTGCGGCGCGGGGACCCAGCCGGCGCCGACGCCGACGACCCCGACGAGGTGAGCCCTCCACGCCACTACCAGAGGACGAGCACACTCGGGATTCGGCGAGCGCTTGCTCGCTACTCGCCCAATAACGAATGTGCGGAACCGCCTTAATTGTACTTGTTTGTACCCTGCACACAGGCAGTTAGGAGCATAAGGTATTCAGTTGATGTAGCATCGTGTACGTTTACTCTTCACTCCATTCACTTCATCAGGAATCACATCAATCTAATAGCTCCCTGTTTCCATCAAATCCCGTTTATTCCAACTAAGCTTAATGCTACTGCAAGGTGAAGCAAGCACTCTATTTACAATACCTGCAAGAGATACTATGTTAAGAATGGTTTCAATAAGGAGAATCAAATGACGATCGCCAAATAAAAATAAGTCGAAAAAGTATATCATTAGAGATTGCTGTAGGTACTGCTGGTTATTAATTATTCCAATATAAAATACCATGCCTGTTGTCTTTGAAAGCGCTTCATAAATATTCAAATGAATTCATTCCAGAACCGAAGCATTTACGTATATTGAAAGCGCTGACCATTTTAGGTTCGTAGGTAAACATGTCAAATTAGAGAGGGGCGCACATAAAAGTGGTTGGGTGATGGGTCAGAACCGTTTCTTTTCCCACCCCTCCAGGTACAGGAGGGAAAGGTGCGCGATTAAAAAGGAGGGAAAGCGAATTGAGAGATTCCATTTCACCCATTTCCCAATCATGCTATTGAAAGCGCAGCACCTCCAGCGGGGAGTCTCGCTCACTTGCCATGCGGCCCACCGCCCTTCCGGCGCGCCGCTTCCTGCTCGCGCCTTGCACGCCTGCGCGAGCGACGCGGGGCGCAAGTGTCGAGCTTCCGATGACTTCGATAACGTGATTCAAGTCACACGGGTCTTTTAAAAATCGACGGTTTAAATCGGCAAAGCCTTTTTATTACTTTTCCTCAAACTCAGTTGATCCAACCGAGTCTATTTTGACGACTTGCCATCACTTTAATGAATAATATGCACAAATCCGTTAATTAAAAAGAAACGCGCTTCGAATTGCTAGAACTGTTAATAAAAAATAAGAAATAATAGTTTGCTAATATATTCTTGGTAAACTGTTTACTAAATGACGGAACTGTGTAATATTCTTAACTAAGCACAATTCTAAATACTCTCTGAAAATAATCTAATTCAACAAAATTTAAGATGACTGCAATTTTAACAGAACAAGAAACGTTTTATATTTCCATTATATTCCTTAGTCAAATTCGAATTAAACATTATTGAAAAAAAAATATGAAAATTAGCTCAGGAATACTGAACAAACATCACACTCATCTAAACATTTGACGTCAGCTGTGTATTTAGGACCATGAGCCGAAATAAAAAAAAGTGTCTAGATATTATGTGCTACAAAATATGTTAAGAAACAGAATAAGACTTTATTGATCAATTAACTAAATTGAACATGTCAAGTTCTTTATTTATTTACCCTGCAATCGGAGCGTGGCTAAGCCGTCGCGTGTGTGTGCAGGAGGCGGGCGGCGCGGGCGGCGCGGAGGCCGAGGACAAGTGGACGCAGACGCTGCCCGAGGAGCTGACGCAGGAGCTGCTGCAGGCGCTGCGCGAGAAGCTCGACGACCCCGACAACTACAGCGAGGCGCGCGACATGATCGAGCACCTCTACGACCTCATCAAGGTACTGTGGCGTCACGGCTTGGCAGCAGCCGAGTGCAAGGTAGAGGGCTGCGGGACCTAAAGATAGAACAAAGAAGGGACCTTCCGACAGGAAATGGTCCGCGGGACAGGCAGCGCCAGGGAAAGGCTTTCCATCGCGCGGGGGTGGGGAGTAGTGACGTAGGAGGTCAGGTGAGCTGCACCTATAAAGACGCCGTGGCGAGACGGCGCGAGTGGGTAACGTTTCGGTTTCCTCGTGGCTAGACCACAAAAACTTTGTCCGCCCAGGCTGGTGCGGAGTGCCGAGGGCACGTGGTTGTTCGACGAGTTCGGACAGGGTGATGTGTTCTTCAAACACATTCGGGCAGATCGTCAATCTGCCGGGGCACACCAGGTGCCAATCTGCGACGCGGCCTTGCAGGCTGGTCGTAGGCGTCGCCGGCTGGTCGTAGGGTTGTAAATATGTACAGCATGTAAATAAAACTTGTATATACTCACTCGTGTCTGTTTCCTTGTGATGTAGATCCCTACACACGACGTTACAGTACGCACCATCGAGCAACAACCGAAACCAAGAGGCGGCAGCTTTGACAGCAGGCTGTCAGCGGGTGACAGAGAGTGGGAGGGAGGCAGTGGAGGAGAGTTTGTGAGGAGAGAGAGAGAGAGGGGGGGGGAGTATTAAAATGCCTAAACAATAAAATACATTTGGCACTTACTTTAATAAGCAGGCAATACAAAAACGAGGAGCGAGAGCGTATAATTCAAAAGTTAGATATTCAATAGGAGGTAAATAACCAAAGCGAGCAAGAGGGAGAGGAAGAAAGAGAAACCGGTAGGGAACGGGATAAAGGAAAATGGAACAAAGACGAAAACCAATTGAAAATCAATTAAGAGTGAAGGTATCATTCTTCCGCAATTTATAGCCAACGGACAATGTAACATGAAATGTAAGAGCCCTAGCAATTGGACAATATCACGCACGATGTCCTCTTTTCCACCTATTGTTCCGCTAACAATACGTCCTAAACTAGTCTGTTCAACAAGACGCTCTTTATCACACAAGTGCCCTCGACACGACATCAATAGACACGCCATGACCACATTACAAACAACGCGGGTTGAAAACTACACAGAACAAAAATCTAACCGCATTGCCTAATGTGTACTTGCAGTATGAGGATAACGTCCTCGAAAGGGGGATTTGCTATTATCGTGGAACACTTTCGCTTCCAAGACAAGTGCACACAGAGGATTTATCCAGAACAAGCCCCAGAGCGCAGCGCACTTCCGCCGTGAGTCAGGCTGAGCCAGACGACACATCACCCGCGAGACAGCACAAAGCGGAGCCGCCGCCGCCGCCGCCGAGCTGCTCGCACGTTCGAACGTCTCCGCGGCGGCGCTGGCGGCCGTTACGTAAAGGGGGCCTTGTGGCGCTGCGGCGTACACGCAGCTCGCGGCGCGACTTTCCTGCTGCGCGAATCCAACTGCGCGGCGCTACAACTCGCCATTTCAACAACCGGGATATCACAAACAGTCCTTGTTTTACATAAAATCTCAAGTAAAAAAAAAGAATACTTTTTAGCACTCGTGCATTGAAACTAGTACTTATCTACGCCTTTTTATTGACTGGAAAGAGTTAATTTGTGGTACATGTACGACAAAGAAGCTTCAACACACGCGCATCGCAAAATAGACATGGTTACGTAAAATAAGTGGGTACAGAGTAAACTAAAGACAAGGAGCGATATCAATCAACATGGATGTCTGCTCGAACATTGAGAAAGATCTTGAGAGTACATATGCACTTGTAAGTTCCCAGGAATTTGTGCTGAAAATTAGGTCCGCAACTCGCACAAGAGTGTCTTTGGCGCACTCACGTCGAAATGCATTTAAACATTTCATTCGTACGCCAAAGACTCTCATTCTGAACTAGTGACGTAAATAACTAGACACATTACTGTTTTAGTTTTGTCCTTGTCTGCGTAATCGATCCGCAATCGAGACCAGATAACACGATAGACGAGCATTTTATTTTATTAATAACCGTACAACGAACGCATCGGGTCCTTTTTTTTCAACTATTCCCTACAAAAATGTGTCCCCCCAAATCATCGAACAACGTTCCACGTCATCACTCTGCCAAAGCGTATCCGCAGCATCCAGGCCGCCTAACGGATTCCCTCATTGCCGTGGAGCATTGGCAGACCCTGGCGATTTGACACGGCCCGGATCCGCGCGGCGGCGCGTGACGAGGGAGCGAATCGCTCGACACGAAGCCCCGCGGGCGTAGGACAGCCCGCCCTCGCCTCGCAGCGGCGCCGCACCTGCACCGTAAGCGACGGTGGGGCGGCCTTCATGTCGCCGTTGCCATCTGGCTCGAACGGTGCCGTATTCAAAGGCAGGGCTGCGGTGGTGGACGGCCCAGTCGGCGCGCCCGAGCCATGGCATAACTGCGGGCAGCCAGGCTGCCCGCTGCTTGAATCCGAGGGCTCCAGAGGGGAGGGAGGCGCTGCTCGCATTGCTGTTAAGAGGGGGCGCGGAGTCTACTCTAGTGAAAGAGGAGTGTCACGCGGGCACCCGTAGGTAATTTGGCCCGAAACCTGAACATTCTACATCTGACCTGCTCTACATAGCAATTATCAAATCTGTTCTTCAACTGCGTCTCGAAGGTACCAGAAAACGTTATGATTATTCAGCACGCATACTCTGAACTAGAAGCTTTTATTTACGGAAATCGATTATTGGCCGAGAAAAAATTAATAACGTACATGTATGTGTGTACGTGTAAAGTATATGAAAACGGGTCGCATTGATTATAACGAATGGACCCCGGCGTTGTAAGTTCGAATGGCGAGAACGAGGGCATTCTATTTCATTCTTCACATGAGAATGTCGCGTTTTAATTGACTTTATACTAAAAACCGTTGCCACGCTTAGCGTCAGTCCGTCTTAAAAGTTTGAGGTTATAATAAGGACGCCTCGCTGCTCGTGTTTGAGGGTTGCGCGGAAGCGAGCTGACTCCTTCACATTCAATACAATAAGGTGAAGAATCCTGTTTTTCGTTCTTTGTGGATAGGAGGGGAGACAGCAAGAGCGGTGCATGTGGTGATGTGTGTGCTTGGGTGTGCGCAGGTAGAGGAGAGCTGCAGCAACAACAACCGCGCGGGGCCGCCGCCCGCGCCGCGGCCTCGCCCACGAACGCGGCCGCCGCAACCGCGCGCCCAGCCACCCTCCCTGGGCTGGTGCGAGTGACGCCGCCCACGGACCGCAGAGGTTGCAGTGTACTCGGAGCTGCCGCCGGCATGGTGCAGGCCGCTACCCGCAACGGGTGACGGCTCCCCGCCCGGGGCCCACCTCGCGTGTGAGCGGCATGCGCAGAGGACAGTGACTCGCAATCGCGTGTGCGCGTGTGTGTGATGTGAAGATCCGTGGACGGCGCCGCCGCCTTCGGCGGTGCGTTGTTGGTGAAGGCGAGGGCGGCGGAGAGCGACGAGCGATGCGTATATGTGATAGCCATCGTTGGGCTGGAATACGCCGAGCTGGAATAGTTAATGTGATCCTCATTTTGTGATCATCATGTATCCCATACTAATAGGAAATGCAAAGATTTAGTGTTATATTATCGCTGTGTGTTCGTCTTCACTGACAATACGCCCCTTTTTGCATTATAACGGAAGAAAATATATATATTACTATACCGATTGATATTTAATGTATCAGTGAATAATACCATAAAAGCTGCCTGGTGTCCCATTATTTCTGAGATTTAGTATGGAAAATTTTGTACAACACGATTACTAGCAGGGCTGTGTAGCTTCTGAATGTTGCGTGCCATATAATATCATTACACAATATCGTAAAGGCGGATTCTGTCGACATGTAACACGGACGTTTGCAAAGAAATATAATGAGCTTTTCCAAAAAGGAATTCAAGTAAATACAGAAAGAACGCAATTAAGATAAAATCGGTGCCAAAATAGAGAACTTGCCAGGATCTATACATGCTAGTGTTTGGTCTCGTATTCTAACATTCCCTTGGCAATATCTAGGTTTTTATATGAACCCTCAGGTGTAAGCTATTACCCACATTTATACGAGACAAACAAAAAGACTGAAAAAGCAGATACAACTGCTAGGAACGATGTTTAACATAGACATCAGCATTTCTATATAATTTTTATACATACAACTTAAAGAAAAAGCTTTTGTGAGGATGTTTTTGACGTAGGGTCTGTAGAGAAGAAACAATAGTTCTCTGACGGAACATTGACCTTCACGATAGCATCCGTAACCACCTTGAACATTTTGGTTCATAGCCTCTCAGGAAGTTTAAATATTTTCCTTCGTCCGATAATTACAATACACATCGTTGGCGCGCTCTCATAATGATAGATTTCATTTTAATCGCATACTTCTATGCCTTTGTAAAGAAAACGAAAGTACACCTATGGTCGGACGAAATCCGACAGTAGGAAAAGAAGAAAAAAATACCGCAAAATATTACGGACGGCATTTTGCAGCTAGAAATTTCCCCAATGCAATTTCTCTTACTTCCACACTGCACGAAAATTACAACCACTCAAAACAACTCAGGAATAGCGCAAATCACCCCTGGACCAGCCCCTCGTGTCTCCGCGCCAGTGAAAGAGAACGCCCCCTTTCTGCGCGAGCGCGGCCCTCCGCGTGCGCCAGCATCCGCTCGTTGCTCTCCGCCCCCGCCGCCCGGCCTGCGCCGCAAGGGCGCGCAGCGGAGCCCTCCGCCGCGGGAAAGGGGCGCGCCACCACTTCTCCCCAACGCGCCCGCGCGCTCGTTGTGATATGGAACAAGACCTCCACTTCGACTTCAGCATCTACTGCTCTTCGTCATAGTTTACCTCCGTCTCCCGCTGGGACTAACCCGCGCGCCGGCCGCCCCAAGGACAAAAGACTGCCGCGCGTGCGCCGCCGCGCGTGTGGCTTCCGCGGCCGCGGACTGATCGCTTCATCGTGCTGTGCTTTTATATGAACCATTCTCATGTGTCTGTCTGGTCTGTGTATATTCGTGTATTTGGGCGGACCGCAGCCCGCGAAAAAGTAAACATGTGATTTTTGTAAGCAGAATGTGTTTCCGTTGTGCTGTCCCCCTTACCGCGCCCCGCTCGTGTCGCGGGCCCTCGTCTGTCGAATTTACAAGCTCGTCTGTCTGGGAGCGTGTTCTGGCGCTCGCGCCGCGTGGGTGGAGACGGCGTGGGGGGGGGCGGCCGGCGGGCGCGGGACATAAGACGGGCGACGGGTCCTCGACGCCCGCGCC
>BOPP01000235.1:1082800-1103172 GCA_017312745.1 Gryllus bimaculatus | reverse complement strand
TTTATTAATGGCGAGGCTCAGGCCATAGGGCCTGCTCTTCCGCCTAACCACATGCATATGCGACATTCTCCTATTTTTTTCTCGTTTTATTTATTTTCTTATATTAAAGTAGGGTTTTCAGAAAACCTGCTTCTAATATTCCAGATGCCTTTTTCACCAGCTTCATTTATGAATTCCTGAAAGAATATGGAAATAACCACCGTCTACACGAGCATGATTAGTTCATTAAGGCAAGCTAATTACTGGGTTGGTCCAGTGAATTCCTCCATGAGAAACGCCCAAAATCACCGCATCAACGAGCCTGAATGTTCCATAACAACCCACTCTGGAGCATTACGAAAAGGGTGACTGTGCTTCCACGCAGGGAAATTCAATATTCGGGGCGTCGCTCCCTGGCTGAAATCACAGGGTCTGAAAGCGCCATTGATGCGCACGGCGACGCGTAATCTGCATATCGAGTTTCGCGAACACGAGACGGCTTCCTGTGGAGGCGGTGCGACGAGTTATCTCCGCGCTCACGAGCCCTCAAGACGTCTTCACAGATGTAATCTCCCTGAAACTTACACTACGTGATATATTTTTCCGAGCAGTCATTACATGCAGAGGTTACACTCCTTGGGAGTTGAACTCCACAGCCGCCAACCGTTTTCCTTAAATACGTTCGAAGTAGATCCACGTCTTGACAATTTTGGGCAACATACACTTATTCAGAGAACACACACTTTCGAAATGCTTTCATCCTCTCTCGAATTATTCAGATACACCTTTTCTGCAGTTAGTATGGTTCTGATTTTTATAGAATATAAAGTCAAATAATCAAGAGTCTTTATATCTATTGACAACACATTTAATCACTCACTTTTTCAGTATCCATTTTTTTCAGTAAAACCATGAATATTTTAAGAGATACAGTGACATCGGACATGCAGTTGTAACGACACTTCAGGAGTCATGTCAAACGAACGAAGGCACAAGAGACTTAAAGGCTGTGAAGGAATGTGTCAAACCACATACAACTATCAATGATAGCCCCCTTCAACATCATTTAATAGACATCCGATGTTAGTTGCATTTAAAATTATTCCTTCAAGTTAATGAAAAGACGTATAAAATCGACTTGCTACTTTTGTCGATTACGTTTTAATTTGACAGTGAGACAACCAGTTCTGTGAAACTTTCTTTAACTGGCCAGATTTTGAAAATAATTCAGGAAAGATCTAGCCATCACTTCTGACGGTACGTGCAAAGTAATATGACAATTTTGCCAATTACCTCTTAGTATCAAAAATCTTTCTAAAGAGCGATGGTAGAGGCAGATCAGCCCCCACTGCGAGGACATCAGCGTCCCAGCGACCGAGGACCGAGGATGGAAACGACATAAAATCCCACGATTGACGAGAGACATACGTACAGCGAAAGGCCTCCTAACACCTCGGCACGCGGGATCTTCGACACCACCAATTACCAATAATAAAGTGCAATGGAGCGCAACCGAGCCCTGCCGGAGGAGGGCAGCCGCGGTCCCAGCGGGTCCAGGGTCCGGGGTTCGGGGTTCGGGCGCGCGCGCGCGGCGGTCGCTTCCGCGTGCTCGGCGCGCCGCCTCCTGCGCTGGCGCCGTGCCCACGCCGCTTCGCAGGGGGTCCGCTACTAGCCCGCCGGAAGACATCGGCCCCCTCGCGCGCGCTCGGGAGGCGCTCCGCCGGGGAAGGGCGGGGCGGAGGGCGGGGCGCCGCGAGGGCCGAGGAGCGCGCGCAGGGTAGTCGCCGCCCCGCCCGCCCAAACACGAGCGACCTTGCTGGCAGGCGCGCCCGGCCCTGACCTAGAGGCGCGCGGCCTTGCGGGGGGTCCCTGGCGGAGGACGCGAGTCGCGAGAGCGAGGGCGATGCGTCAGCGGGGAACCTCCGCCGCGCCGCGAGGGCGGGGAATCGATGGCGCGGAGACGCCCGCCCGAGAAGAAGACGGACATGAAGGCGAGCCTTGCGCCGGTCGCGAGGGGGCGTGGCGTTGACCCGCGGTGGGGTCCTCACATCTGCGGTGCTAAGAAACCATACAAGGGGGCTTGCGTCCCCTGAACATTTCCAAATGAACCCCGTAGCCTTATGTTCCGTAACGTACGATCAATTTTTTGTTGTTTGAGGATTTTTTTTTTTTTTGAGCAATTGAAACACAATTGGGAAAGACGTTCTCACAAGCCAGCAAATGGTTCCACATAAAATCTACTGTATTAGTTAATTCTATAATCAAAGTAAGAATGTCATTCTACTTGTATATTTCACTTATTTCATACTAAAATCTCATACGTAAATAAATAAAAAATTGATGGAAAATGGAGCCCAAAGGGGCCCTGAAAAACGGTTGGCTCCTCTTCCTTCTTTTAGACTGCGCACGCCTATGAAGGCAAGGCATTCAAGATGTGCGTTGGCGTACGAGATGTGAAGGTCTCTTAAAAAAGCATACGTCTATAGTACCGTGACGTTATTGATAATCGACATTTCAATATGGATGTCATTCGAATAAAAATACCTTACCAACTCTCACCTTAAAATATTTCCTTGGAAACAGCCAATCGCAGAGTTGGTGAAAGAGAGAGCAGGTTTCTTAGCTTCAACGGTCTACGTTCATCTATTGTAATCGCATGATCAATTCCAATGTGTGTCGCTAAGGAGTTGGTGCTGGGCGAGATATTACGCCTTACCTAATTGTCTCGTCTGAAAACATATAATATCGCATTTACTTTTCACATTCCAGTTCATACAGTTTCGATGACGAGTCATTTTAACGGAAATAACATCATAAGACATATATTTCTCCTTTCCAAAGATTCATGTGCAATGCGTCAACCATGGTTAGGCCCTCAATGGGGACGACGGCGAGTGGCTTTAACGGTGAAAGCGACGGTGATAGTGACAGAGAGGAGGAAAACACGACAGGCCATTCTTCTCTATTGTAACATATCTCTTCGCTGGAAACTTCCCAGCGAGCTCGGCGGATTTTCGTTCACTAGCCCTGTGTGATCTACGTTTCACAGCGTCTTGACGCCAACGCCGCAAACAAGGAAGCGGCTTATACGGTGTTGTTTTTTCCTCGGTCTAACCAACAAACTCGACTAGCGAAATATAAAGAAGGCCTTATCTCACCCAAGGGCGACGCAACAGATGAAGACAATGGTTCACAATGAAGGACTGAAAAATGCGTCTTTATAAAGATCTTGCATAAAAGATCTTTCACTCGCGTCATTAAATGCGTTTGATGTAAAATATGGCCTGAACTCTTCTAACAGGTAATAATGATTTTATTACTCCCAACACTTAAATAATTAATGTCGAATTTTTGGAGGTTATTTTGAAACACTTCATTTGTCCCCTAGTTAAGAATTGCACTTAAACACAGCCCCCTCCTTCCCCTAAAAAAAGGGCAATACAAAAAAGGTGTCATCGCAAGGAAAATGTTTCTTTGTGTCTATTTGCATTATATGCAAAATTGAGGGTAAGGATCCTTTCTCTATTTATTCCTCTCAACTGAGGTCTACTAGCAGCTTCATCGCATGGATTAGATAAAAAACCATAAAAGGAATTGCACTGAATTTTTTTTCCACTTGATGACGATGATGATTGTAACCGTAATATTGCATTTTGCTAAGTAACTGACGCTTTTCACAAAGCATTCGCTAGAATTGTCAATGCTGCATCTACAAATAAGCTATTGGAGTCACAAATGGAAAGCTTATTAAAACCATCTCATAGTATGCACCTGACGGAAAACTTTTACCGCAAAAAAACCTGTTCACGTTCATCTCTTGACGCAGTTCCGTCGTGAATGCACTACTCCAAGTCTCTAAATATTCCTCGGAAAGGTATTCCTCCAAGGTATCCCGCTGGGATGATCCTTGGGTGCACCTTCTGCGAGCTGCCGCGAGCAGCTTTCTGGGTCGGCGCGGCACGCCCCAGCGCAACAGGATCACGTAACCCTATGCCGCTTTAGTGCTCCCCCTTGGCACAACCTGCGCACTCACTGGAGCGTGAACGAAAAGGAAAGTGGAGACTGCCGCCGCAATGCCACGACTTCGCTACTCGGCGGGGAGGGAAGGGGCGGGTTATCGGGGTTTATCGAAGAGCACGTGGTTTTAATGCCATCGATGCATTCATACTTCGCCTTTCTCATTTACATACAAAGGCACACACATCTAGGTCATCGAACACGTTGAACAAATACTAGATTACACCAAATCGCTACTATTCAACGCTAAAACTTATCATGTAAATCTTATTTTTTGTCATCAGTTCTTATAAAATTGGCTATGCCTTTGAAAAGAAAGAACGATTATGGCATATCACAAGTCTCACTAGACTAGACTAGACTAGACTGTCAAAAAATAAAAAATGTTTTCAGATGCCTTAGGACAACCCAGATACAAAAAAACTAGTAATCAGCTGTGCTTTATTCCTCTGTTTCATTATACAGTTGTTAGGCAGAGAAAATACAAATAACATTTTTCTTTGCGATTCTCAACTGTCTCCTTCCATCTTAGATCACACCTCATCGACGCGAGTACACCACACAATGATACTTGTCGCTCCACCTTCCATTCTCCGATTAAAATCTCGAAACATAAATTAACCATTCTGCATCTCCCCCACACGACTCCGCGCTCCGCTTCCTCCAAGTAATCCATCACGAGCGGCTCCGCCCTCCTCCGCCAGCCTGAGCTGATCTCTCAGCACCAACTCCGCCTTTGCCCTCCCCCGCCCCCTCCCGGCCCCGGCGCGCTAATCTCCGCCCCGCCCCGCCCCTCCCCGCTCCGGCCCGGCCCGCCCGCGAGCAGAACGAGGCGGGGCGAAGAGGCGCACGCCCTGTATATTTAGATCACGTGAGGTCGCCACCTCCAAATACCACTCTCTCCGACGCACATATTAATAGAGCTCTGATGCCCCGGCGCCGCCGCCGCCGCCGCCCCGTCACCCTCACCACCGCCGTTCCAGTTATCGCCACCAACTCCTCTCGCAAACTCCATCGCGAGTATCGCCACTTCACTGTAGGACTTCTGCTGTTCCTCCCATATGCACTGTGCTACTTTGCCAACGTCACCGCCTTTTCCCGCAGCTACTCTGGCAAAGAGCGTCCACCCTCAACCGTCATCGTCGTTTTCGCCAAACACTGATTCCCGCACCAGCCGCAATTCTCTTCCGACACTTGCATCGACTGTTGCGCCCTAGTTCCGCCGACCATCTCTCATCCCGCCAATTCACCCACCCACCATCTGTCACCCTCGTCCCCATCACCACACTGCAATCGCCATGCCTGTACGTCCTCTTAGTAGGGAATAGGAACCGCCCCGCCGATTTCGTAATCATCTCCACCGTCGCCTCTTCCGAGCCTGCCGCCACCGCCACCGCCACCGCCACCGCCGCCGCAGCGCACATGAATGGAACAGCCGTGCTCGTCCTCGCCCTCCCACTCCCGCTGCTCGCCTCGGCGGCTCCGCCGTTCCTCACTCCGCGATCGCGAGATTACTTTCACTCCGGAGCGCCGCGCCTGCCTTCCGATTCATCTGCTTCCAAATATCCAAGATGGCCGCATGCGCTCCAATTCAGCCCCAGTGCAATCAACGAGAATGCACCGACTTCGCTTTTCGCAAATGAGTTTGAAAAACATTCTGCAAGAAATCATTAGATTTCCTTAGGTTCAATCATTACAATTCAAAGGCATTAATGCTCCATATATACTGCCCCAATGTTATAACTTAATTGTGTGGACCCGAGACCCAGTGCAACGTAGCGAGCAGAAAAGCAAATAGATTTAAACATATGTCACATCATAAAACACGTTATAAAGTAATAAAATTATTATCTATTACACTTCATACGTCAATGCAATGTTAAAAGTCACGCAAGGTTTCTAAATTAGAAGCGCAACATCTTAATGAAAAAGAACTTTCACTAGAAAATTAATAATAATAACAATAATAATAATAATAATAATAATAATAATATTCCATTTTGCTAAACTAAAATGACCTACTCAAAGTAAAAAACCGTTAGTCTCTACTGTCTTTTACACAACCAATGCCCCCCTTCGTTCCTCTTCCACCCTCCGCCCGCAGCGCCACTTCGGACGGCCAGCAGCAGCAGCAGCAGCAGGCAAAGCCTTTCAGCCACAGCGGGAGATCCGCGGGCTGGCTGGCTGGCTGGCAGGCGGGCGGTCGGGCGAGCGGACAAAGGAGGCCGAATTGGGAGTTAGGAGGCGGTGAGGTCGCGATGGCTGCCGTATTCAACACCACGCTGCCTCTCTCTCGAGCCTGAAAGGCGGCTACACGCCCTTCCCACAACTCGCCGAAACAAGATTACGCGCCGAAGCGACAAAGTTAAGAGCGATTTTTCTTCCCACATCGTGTCCTTTCGAGCTTCGAGTTATATGTTCCATGCGCCTTGCGAATCCTAAATGGAAACTTGAACACCTTCACTATTGAAGGTTCTCCAATGTAAAAAAAATACCCTGATAATGTCGTGAACAAATTGCTCCAATGAATCAAATCGTGTAAGCACGCAACAGAATCTGCACTCTAGCAGTTTGAACAAACCAACACATTCATCCCATCTTTTCATCTACAATACTAACACATCCTGTATTTAATCTTCTTGCAAAAAATTAACCATGAAGTGAAAAGAAAAATACAGAAACTAAACTACAAAGTAATATAATTTGCGAATGACGAGACAGGAAATTCACGACAAAGGGACAAACTAACATTTCATAGAAACTTTTTGAAATTTCGATTTGACTGGTTTTGGGCTTCAAATACATATTTTATGAGACAGCATTACTTTTATTAAAATTTGTTATTTTAGAAGCAATATTCCGCAAAATTAACAACTCTCCTAATACAAATCTCATTACGCCAAGCATTTGAGTACTCCGCAAATCCTAAACATCGAATTTTTACGAATTATATTTCTCTAATCTGACAATGAAACACGCGTGTAAGGAAATCTTCTAGTATAGTGTAGTAGTATAACTGAGTAGTATTAACAGTAATGTGATTGAGTGGGGCACGAAAACCAGTCCAGAATTGACGGACTCCAGCTTAACGCGTCCGAGGAGCCCGTTTCGAGATTAAAGGCGCCGCCCCAATACACTCCCGACGAACAGCCCGCGCGACTAAAGAGACCCCGACGGCTCTCGCTTACAGCCCTTCAAACGCGCGCGACAAAGACACTGCGAAGGCTTCACTAACAGCCGCGCGGGCGGGCACGGGGACGCTCTGCCGCGGGCCTGTTGCATTCCGTCGCCTATAAAAAGCCTCCTCCAGCCGACACCCTCGCCAGCCGTTCTCCAATTACAACCTGCCAGCCAGCGCGGCCTCCAACCAGCCCGACCGGCACCGACACCGGCCAGCCCTCAGCCGGCGGCGGCGCCGCGTGGCGAAACGAGGCGCTCTTCGCGAGGCGGGTGGGAAGAGACTCGCCGAGCGCCGCTCTGCACTGTGGCGCACCGCAGCGGCGAACGGAGAAAGCATCTGCATCGATGCTGCGCCCCGCGGACAGATGGCGTCGCACGCAACAACCATTTCCCCTCCACGAGTCATTTTTTCATTAAAACACACATTACTTGACTTTAAAATGTAATATTAGTTTTTGTTATTTAAATGTTTATAACTATCTGGACTCGTGAGAACATCTTGCGTTTTGTAAATAATTGTTTTAAATATGAAAATAGCTTCAAACTGAAAAACATGTGATATCACATGCCTGGTACTGTGAGTAAACAATCTAATGCTGCTACAAGTTGAGATTAAAATGCGCAAAAAATCAAATTGGCTTATTAGTTCTATCGATGCAGATTATTTCAGCACATATTCCTTCAAGTTAATTTTATAGAGATATCGAGTTTTTGCTCAATTAAGGCCCATTTACTATGCAAACATAAACATAATTATGGTGTTAACTTAAAAGTTAGGATTACGTCCATAAGCGGACTCATTCACAATGCCTTAACAAAACCATAACACGTAAGGCGTTAACTTAAAAGCGTTCAAGCTTCTGTGCTTATGCTTAAGACATAAGAAATGAACCGATCACAGAACGGTAACTCAAAATCGAGAATCGAAATTGGAGCGAAGTCGATAGAAGAGCTAACGCTATATGGGCCATGGACTAGGTCGATACCTTGAAATCGCTTCTCACATCCAATAGTAAACTAGAATGTCTCACAGCCAACAGAAGCTCGTATTTTGCTTACGTTTATGTTAGACATTGTGAAAACTTCAGTCTATCACTTATGTTAATGTTTATGTCTACGCGCTATGCTTATGAATGGGCCTTATGGTATGCATTGTGAATGGGCCTTTACGGTACGGAGTATTACGGAACATTCGAAACAGTGTAATTGGGTAGATCGCAGCTTAATAAACAACCTCTGTCTCTTTGGGAATGCAATAATGCAGTTTTAAGGGCCTAGGACGTTTTGTAACCGAAATGCGCACGATGGTATGGCATATGCATCGCAACGTGTCCCTTGCCTTCCCTCCTCCATTACTAGGGAAGTTCAAGCACGGCTTGGTGTAGTACAGCAATTGACAGCAACATCGATATCAATAGTGGGTGAACGCCAAAAAGAAAAGGGAGCCTGTGCACGCCTTGGCGGGCAGCAACCGACTGTAATCTCCATCTTCTGCGCTTGCGCAGATACACAAAGCGAAGCGAAAGTCGAACTGCGTATGCGCAGAAGATCGATAGTGCTTTCGATTGCTTGAACGCTCAAGGGAGCACAAACTCCATTCGTTTGGCACAAACGTCTAGGTATGAATGGAAAACGTTCCGAACCGCAGGGACAGAGTGAGCGTTCAATTCCCTTCGTATTTGTTCGACTAGAGCTGCCCCGCAACCACTGATCCGTACACATAATATAATATATTATTAATTAAATATAATAAATACTATATATACAAATTAATGCCACCAACTTCATGTTGCATCATGGGAATATACAGTGTGCAGCGTCAACCGCCAGAGTTGGGAACAAAGTCGATATACCATGATCGAGAGATCCATTAGCATGCGATATAGAAGAATAAGTCAACAAGAAATTTATCGTAATTTTGAAGGGCAAATACGTTACACAATTATAGTTCCCTATTATTTTAGGGAAATAATACTGAAAATCCCCATGACAGCCCAGTGCCCAACAAAAAGGTTCTATTCCAATTATTTCATACCTTTTTCATTGTTATTTAAAACAACAGGCACTTTAAACGCGCAGAACAAATACAGAAACAAAACTGTTTCTGTGTGAACGGACGCTGAAGGGGACAATACACTTGGGAGTAACGATGTTTCGGTCTCCGCTCAAATGTGTGCGTCATTCAACGGCAGTGCGATAATTTTTTTAACCCAGCAATAATGTCTTTCGTCTGAACTCGACCTTCTCTTGAAGATTCACATGACCTTCCACATGAGCCAAGTCTGACACACTCAACCTAGTGCTTGGCGTCGTGATAGGGGTACCAGATGGCCACTACGTAAATGTACTATTTTGATTGTTGGTTCACTATTTAAAACTGAAAGTAGTGAACATTTAAACGTTTCTATGGTTTATTACAATTTATCTGGTTTATTACGGTGTAAATGTAATTAACGTCTGTGCATCATGTTATCACAACCAAAATAATAAACCAATTTAAATACATGCTAGTATATATATGTAGTATAGTAGATAAATAGTATTAGATGTAGGAGTATGATAGTGATCATATATATTATAATGTAACGTGTTTGTTTTTATTAAAATTGCGTGGATTTTTTTTTTCGTTTAGCTGCGTTTTGTAATCAGAAACAGAGGCTGTATATGTTACTGTTGTAAATTCTTGACTATTTAACAAGATCACTCGAACCTAAGCTTCCAAAAGCTTTATAAGATTTTTAAAAACAAAAGTTTCTTAATATCCTTATTCTAATGATGATGCAGAAAATGTTAATATTAATAAAAGGAGGCAAGTTGGCATTTGTATGTGATAACATATTTTGTGATTAGTAACCACTACACTTTTGTCACGTTTTGGAATAAAGTTTTTGGAAGTGCTTTTAAATATATTTCAATATTCGTAATTGTCCAGGTACAATAGATCTCTTTTCACCTTTTTAAGAGAAACTCACATCACACTGCACATTTTTTCATACTTGATGTCTCATGTTATAGTCTCTCAAAATTATTTGTGAAAAAATATTTTTTTTAAACTTTGTAGTGCAATTCAAAGTCGTTATTCGGGATTACTGGAGGTTTGGATACAATTTCCAGAATTTAGTTCACAGTTCAAGATTAACTCCATACTACTTCTATGTTGAATCGTATTTCAGTCGGTAGAAAATATTAAGAAATATAAAGGGTAGTTTCACATTTCAAGATTGAAAACATGCTTTGTAAACCACTGCTTCGTAAGTGGTCAATTGTAAGGATTAAGAATCTCATTTTCAGTGACCGAATTATGTTCAGTATATTTTAGAACAAGACACGATTTAAGTTTCTTCTAGATCTAATATTAGAAATAAGTTTTTTCTCACTTCTATTTACGTAATTTGAGTACTTCGTTAATAAATTATTTTAAATATTTAATTGTTTTTATTCAATTATTAATTCATATTTGGCGCAATATTTTGAACATTTTTAGTCCTTTTGTCGGCGAGTACAATTCCTAGCCCTGATCACAACTATTGAAGTGTTTTCTTTCCATTTCCTTACACTCCCACTTCCAGCTAGTCCAGTGTTTCCTGAACGCTCATCCGCGACCCCTCCGCCGCGACTCCTCCTACGGCGAGAGAAACTAGGCGAGGCGGCGGCGCGCCGGGAGGAAGGCATAATTCAACGCAACGAGGCCGGCAGCCGTGTCGGAGGAGGCGGCGTTTGACGGGTGCCGCCTGCAGCTGTCCGCGACACCGTCGCCGCCGCCGGAGCTGCGGCGGGAGGGCGTCGGGGCGCGCGAATAACAAAGTAGGCGCCGCGTGGGCGGGATGAGAGGGCTGGGAGGGCGCGGGTGGCGCCGACGCCATCGACCGACGCCGGCGACGCCGACGCCGCCTGCCGGCTGGGCGGAGGAACGGCGGCGGCGCCGCGGCGCCCGCAGACAGATGGCGAGGCGCGCGGAGGGCAATGATAGATTGTAGTGCAAAATGAACCAACAGGCAGTTAATAAAGGGTGCTAACAGTAATGAAGCAAGGTAATATCGAAATTCGTAAAGGCGTGATATTTGCAAGGGGCTAGGGAATGGTGAAGTTTACTGCATCGTTTATTACATTGTGGCTGGTGATTAGGAATATGACGAAATAGAGGTATCACCCTTGACTGTGGAAACCATCTCAAACGAAAGGTGATAGTGGAAACCATGGGGCAAGAATAATATTACACAATTAGATGATGGAACAATACATCAATGACGCAACAATATACCGCAATGAATGGTGCGAGACTGTTCCAGTAGTTTCACCGCAAGAACCGGTGCAACTAGAGATGATAAGAAGTCTTCACACACTACTGCAGTGGTGAGTAACGACTTGAAAGAAACAAAAAACGAGTGCCGGAAAGACTAAAGGAGGATCCCTCTTGAAACATGATAAAAGCACCCGACGTGAAGCGTGCACTTCCGCGAGAAGAAAATGGACGAATCCACCACCACCCACGAGCAAAACCTTCGGGAGCGTGCGCGGCAAAAAGCGGGAGCGTCCCTTTGCGCGGCGAGGCGACGCAGGGCTGGGCGCGGCGACGGCCGCACGTGGAGCGGGCCCTGTTCGCTCCGTATCGTCGCTCCATTTGTCAACGCGGCGGCGACGGCGGCGGCGGCGGAGGCGGCCACCACACCGCTTCTCGATTTATGTCCGTCACGCCCTCCCCCCCCCTTCCTCCTCCCATCGCATGCCAAGCCTCGCGTCGCTGTTCGCACCGCACCACCCTGCACCCACGGCCGCCGCACCTGCGACCCATTGTCCTCCACCAAGCAACCCCGACGCTTTCGGACAGCGCGGAACCAACATCCACTACACATTATAAATACGGCCCTTCCTGGACACGGAAGACACCTATACAGGTCGTCTGCCAACATCAATTATAAAATTATTACTGCATATTTGGAAGCTATTCTTTTCGAGCTATGCAATCATACGCAACTTAGTGTTTTGAATCAACATTTTACTAGGAAGTCTCCAGATAACTTCACGCACATAGAGAAAAAAGAACACTTCACTCAAACAAAGAAAAATTCGAAATACTTTTACTACCAGGGATAAATTTTCCCGAACACTGCAATGATTCGAGAAATATTTCTGCACTGAGGTAAATAAACATTTTTTTATATTTTTTAAACCTTGTTGCAAGTCTAACAACACCGTTAGTTTCACATTGCCGATGGGATGGTGCCTTTCAATTGAAGAGAACGCGTTTCCGTAGAATCGGCACGGACGTTCCAATTTCGTAATTTCGCTTCCAATCACACGATTGTGCAATTCGGATCCAATTTCCGCCCCATTGCGCGTCCAAATTGATGTAAACTTAACAGTTTGGCGTAAGCATTCAACAGCTTCGCTGATAAAAGGTCGTTTCCTTTTCCTAACACACCGCAAATTAACTGCACATTCGATTCTGTCGGCGAATCATTCCGAGAAAACCTACTATTTAAAAGCAGGTACGAAAGATCGCTCTGAATGGAACATTTCCTCGTGGATGATGGAAAACCTCATATGTGACGGAATTGGCGATTTTTACATATTAATATCAATGATTCAGAATTTGCTTTTCTTTAGTTCGATAAGAACATTTCCAAAGTAAACTAGAATTTGTGGTCTTAAAATAGAAAATACAAACCTCCTATGTGACCTTTAGAATTTATTGATGATAGAATATCTCGTAAGTGGTAAGAGCCACATGAGAGGTTTTCGTGTGGTGCTTCCAGAAAAAAACATTACAAACATATTAGTTAATAGTATTATCTAGAAAGTGTAGAATGCCAACTGTACATTATTAACATCAAAAGATGCTTTTCCGTTCACCTGCAAAATTTTGTTGTTTTTTACATGGGTTGTCTCTCATCAACGTTGATTTGCTGCACATAGTTCTCGAAAAAACGAAAATGAATTGTATACTGGAAACATTTTCTCCAAGAATCAAAAATGTAAAATGCGATAATTTATAAAATATTCACGCGGAAAGCCGAAAGTATTATATGCACCCAAAAATTTTACATTAATTCGACTCTTTCACCTGTGGCTAAAATAAAATTTTCAGAACATCAGCTTTAAACGAAACAGGTTGAGGGAAAAAAACAACTTCCGATCGATTGAAGAGCGTTCTCGTAACAAACTGAAATCGTGCGCCGTTGCAAACTACGGAACAAGCAGAAGGTACTAAGTTAAACAGAAAAAAAAATCTTCCTAACTTCTCGCATTCGAGAAGAACCACTTACACGTACATCAAAAGCCATACTTTCCCGTTCGCTCTTACTTTTTCCCACGCTACATTTCAACTTTTCTTAGACAAGGATGTCACGTCAGATACAATTCCAGCATGGTATCCTCTTTTCTTTGAAAATCTCCAGTGCAATTGATATTCAAGCAAGATTTTAAAGCATGGACTGAAGGTGGAGAAAAACTAGCAAATACAGCAAAAATAAGTTCGCAACCTGGAAGTAATTTTGTTTTCCATGATGGAAGTACTAGTCACGTTCATTATTTGTTGTTGTTGTTATTGTTGTTGTTGTTGTTGTTGTCTTTTGCGATGAAAAAAATTCCACAAGAAACAGGAAAAACTCGGAAAACAAGGGAAGAAATCTTGTGACTGGCACAGCTCCAGCGGTCAACTATGGAGGGATAATGCGCGGAAGAGCAGAAACGATGAAGCCCAGAAATTCAATAACGAAAGGGGGACACTCGTTATGGGCAGGGAGGAAGAGGGGGGCTTCCCGAGATAGAATTAAGGTCCACGCAACCGTCCGCTGGAAGTCCTCTCCTAACTCATTTTCCTTTCAGTATGGGTTCTCTTATTACGCGTAGTAAATTAGGAAATTGAGAGCAAATGTAAAATAGTAAAATCGACAGTACTCTTTTGCTTTTTAGTTCGACTTATGAACAACTTATTCCAATGCCATCATATTTTTAATTATAATTATCTTTCGGAAAACTGTTAACGGATTCTTTAAACATAACAGGGTTTAGGTAGCGGAAAGCATCTATATAATCAATCCCGTATTCTACATTTTACAAGATACTCTTTTCACAGCATTCTCAAGCCACAAAGTGCCATGTACTACGAAATACTATGTACTGAAAGTAGTAACCATATTCTCGTGTCCAACGAGTCTAAGAGGATTGACTACTCAGTTGTCCAGAGTGACGTGGAAGTGATTTCAGCATGGAAATTCGACAATAAAGAAAAACAGCCATATTAGGCTCAACGACGGTTTTTCTCGAGTGTAATTAATTTGTGAAGGTCAAAGGAATTAAAAGTGTACAGTGCGTTGATTCAGAAACGCAATACCCAACGACTGAATTTTGAAATATATTTCAAATCTCAATTATTTTTAATTAATTCTATTTGTTTCCGATTTTATTAAAATTAATTAGTGAACAGGAAGATATTGATTCATAAATATATTTACACAACTAACTGGGACTTTTTAAAATGACATATTCGTATATCGTGGATAAGAAAATATTTTGACGCGAAGGGAGGGGCATCAATATTCACTTTTTTTCGTAGAAAATTTTCCAACAGATGTTCAAATAATTTATTTATTAGACGTTTAGAGGGTTTCATGCAATTCATACGCTGTAAATGGGTAACAGCAAAGAGCAATAGAATTCCTTGCCATATCCCTCCGCCGAACATAACCCTACAGACTTTGTACTTGAGTATAATGTCGTACGTTATTTCAAGATTAATATTTTGCAACAAAAAAAAATATGGTTGCGTACAACACTTGTTTAGGTCCCTGTCCTACATTCTAGTCTACCCATTAAATGGGTCAGCAAACAAACACACGAAACATGACAGTAAAAAACTTACAAACTCTTTTCTCCAAACCGTAGTAGCCTCAGAGGATCTTTAAATCTTACTAGCGTTTTAACGTCTAAAAACATTGCTTCTTGAATAAATTACTGCCGAACTCACCAAATATGCGTTCAGCCAGTTACTTGTCCTGGTACTCACCTGTAAAAAAGAAAGAAATTTTTTATTACATTCAAGACACCAATAAATAATATCTCTAGAATCTTACAAAATCTCAATGAGTACATTTTTTTACTTATTCTTATCAGGCCCGAGCTAAATATTAAAACCAAATTAAAAAAGATAACGGGGAGTGTAGAAAAACGAGATTATACCAAAAAAATCTTTGATTCTGAGAATATGTATTTTAATTTCAAGAGACGGGCTCTATCACGAGAGAGGTATGATATCTGAATCAATGTGACTGTGTACGGCCAAATAATACAACATCAATTTTTTGTGCCACTAGTTAAGTTGGGTACGAGATACTTTAAAAACATGGGCGACAATTTACGAGACGTTCCGGTAGTAACGGACATTTATAGGTTTTTGAGGGAAATGAAACATGATGCCTCAAAACGACTTGTACGTGCCATAATATAAATGTTAATTTCATTGTCTTTAGTTGGTATTTTTCAAACCAAAATAACTACAAAAAAGCTAATTTTGCTCATTCATGAAAGCCAACAATATCAAGTTCATCCAAAATGCTAAATACTATTATTTACAGACCATTGGCCATTGTGATCAGGTGGTGGAACTGCCCTTTCCAAAGAAATGTAATTACGCTATATAAAATGCAGAAAATAAGATGAAAATTGAAACCATAGATTTCCGACAGAGCACGGCTTGGTTTATTTTTCGGGTGCGGCCATGTTAATATTATAAAATTCTCATATCAATAACGTAGCAAATGTTCGATGGCAAATATTGTGGCTGTTACCCACACAAAATTGTTGAAAGAGTTTTCCTTCTAATTTCCTAAATAAACTTCATCATTGTTGTAATGCCATTCCCCTCTCCATACCATCCTTATGACATTCCAAGCCGTACGTGGTGACAGGAGCTGACGCGCATGCCAGAGACTTTCCTCTACGCCACAGAGAGCAAGGCCTCCCCAACGGTGACCGCACAAAGGGCGACGCCCTGCCAGCAAAGGGTCCAGGCGGAGGCAGGGAAAAGGGCGCCCCTGCAGCGCTCCCCCGCCCCCCCGAATGAGGGCCACCTGGAGGCGACGGAAGTGAAGCGGGCTCCTGGACTCCGCTTTCAAGGGCTCGCTCGGCCCAAAGAGCTCTACACACACTCTCGCTGCTTATGCGGGGCGAGTGCGGCAATGCTGGAGCAGCGACGAACTCCAACCACCGGGGACGCCATCGTGGAAACAAAAGGATGTTTTTATGTGGACAGCGCGGAAGACTGAGCACCAGTGTTGCGACAATACATAAGACAAAGAGACAACGCACTGGTGGGTTTTCGCTGCTAGCATCACAGCTGCACAGTACATGGAAGCTGAAAAACTGTCAAGTGGCTTTTTGCGAGGAGACAATAAAAGAGCCTACGGATGAAAATCACCACAACAGATTCGTTTTATATAACTTGTGAAGTTGAACGAAAACGTTTTGGTCAGCGCAGGGGCACCCAGAGAAAACGAGAGGCCTGAGCAGTTGATCCAAGGGGCCCCTTACATCAAACAAAATTTACTCCTCCCCAATTCATAAACAGAATTCATTTCTCCATGCATCCGAAATAGCTTATAGAGTTAAATTTGGATTAGAGATAAATATATTTTCATTTCTTTTACATTAAAAACCATCGGGGTTCCATTTAAGTCAGGGATTGGGTCAAATTACCCCAGCTGCCCCTCCTTCTGGACGCCCCTGGCTGCCCGAACTAAGAAGTGGAAAACACGATTCTTAGTCGACCATTAGCACAAACAGGTTTTAGCTGAAAGAGGATTTTTCCGGAGGATCTCCCGATTCCCCTGCCTTTCATTCTACTACATACTGCTCCTTCATAAAGATCAGGGATTCCCAACCTTCTTCATTCATCGTCCCTCTTTAAGGAGCTGCTTGCTTCATCAACCCCCTTACGTTTTCTTTATAGTAATACAGTAACATAATCATGAAACAAAGAAGTACACATAATTGCCTTAAATACAACAAATTCGTATCCCAATATGTTCGTAAATATCCGAATTTTTCAATTATAGAAGACGTTTCCGTTTCTGAGTAACTTAGTTTATTATCTCCATTGAAATGCAATGGTTATAAAATGTTGAGGGTTTTTTAACAACTGGTCAGAACATTTCTCAAGTTGGTATTGGGGGCGAGAACTTTCTTGCGCGATAGAGTATCATTAGTAACGCATAGTTATAATTTATTGAGTTTCCTAAACATCCTAATTTTTTAATTCCTAAAGATGATAGACATATACGAAAGAAGAGAACATTTGTAATTTCTTATTAAACTTTTTGTCTCTTTATATCAGAAAATAGTTAAGTACATTAATATGTTTTTGTTAACAATGAGATCTTAATTATACCTAAAAGGCGCCGGTTCATAATTTGACTACTGACATCCCCAATCGATCCCTTGATAATCATTGACCTCCGTCAAAATTACATCGATCCCCAGGGGGTCTATACCGAACCCATTGCGAACCCCTGATCTACATCATTCATCGCATCTTAACGCGCATGCAGTTCAGAGCAAATCGGACGATGGCCGCACTGCCGCTGCCTGCTAACTGCAGCCACCACCACCACCACTTAACTAGATCCACACCACTCACAAGTGCATGGGCGCATTCAGGTGCATTTCGATTCCACTTGAAATTACCCACCGGCTGAGGGAAAACTGCAATTTATTAAATATAATCTTCAGTTTGAGGAGAAACATACACACACACACGATGTGCAATACGTTTGAAACTCAAATTATAATATTGGTAAATACGCTGTTATTTTATATAAAGGAATAAATTGGAACTTTATTCAAAACACAAATCATATTCACATGAAATTATAATATACGATGAAGTATTTTTACGCCACTTGATAATTAATGGCATGATATATTATTTTCCTATTAGACTGTTCTAAAAATCAAATTGCCTTGAAACTCTGCGTCGTAATTGTATCTAAATGATACCGAATCCCACTGGTAGATTTTTATACAAGTAAAAACGCCTTATTTTAAATTTATTTGTTGAATAATGTGTAGGAACATGTAACAATTACGAATCTACTAATCGTTCGGTACTGTGTCTCACATTTTATTACTACTGTATTTCAGTGTAGAATATTCTATTTCACTAAATTCTAGAATAATACTAAAGAAAGCAGATCATGTGAAGATTGTAAATATCGTTCGTCCCTCAATTCACAACTTCCTTATTCCGTTAGATGAATGTGTACAACGGTATAAGAATTGGTTTGAGCAAGTGACATGTTGGCAAGCCTACTCGAGCGAGCCAGCAGACCTTGTGGCTGTTGTAGCATTCACAGGATTACAACGATGACGCAGCTCCGAGCCTAGTGGCTCATTGCCACGCCCCCACTGCACAGCCCGGCAACTGCAACGCGTTCTGCTCGCGGTCGAGGTCGCACCTTCGAGTAAACAAGTGCACAGCGGCAGCAGGAGCGAACGAATCAGTTCAGAGAAAGAAACAATCTAATCTATTCGTGCACACCTTGCGGTCGCTATAGCACGAGGCTAGGGCCTCGCAAATTAGGATGCCACGGCGGCGCTGTGGCATCCCAAATCAATGGCATTTGCCATTGGATCCAATGGAATGCCCTTTTGGCATCCCGTTTTATGGCATTATGGATCGTCTCGCTAGGCTGAGAATTGGCGGTGAGAGATGTCGAAGATTGTCCCTCCTTCCTAGAGAATTGGATGTTCCCTGCTGCAAAAAAAATCACTTTGTCCCTTTCAGAGATTAGTGATCGTTTCTATATACCTCATTTGGCATTTGGGAAAGAAAGCTTGGGTTGGAATAAAAGTAATTTATTGGTCCACTTACTTTCGGTATCTGGTCTACAATTAATGTAATAAAGATAAGAGTGGAAATAGTCAGTCAATCCTCTATTGTCCCTGTTAGCCAACACATCCTCAATTAGTAAAACAAATGAGTACTGGTTTCGTCTTATCACCTCTGATTGCTGATTTTTTAACGACTCCGAGGGGGGGAAATTCTCAATTCCCCTACTGCTTTCCTCCACGATCATAACGATCATAACTGTATGGTTGTGGGTTAGCGGGGCTCTAAATTGGATTTGAAACGGTATCACAGATTCTCGCAGTGTGGGTGCAAATGAAGAGCAGAAGGGGGATCCAATTCCTTCTTCTTCGCAATCACTTGATTCACTTTCCCAACCAGTCGTTCTATATTTCCTGAATCGTTTGTCATTCCAATTAAAAATTCCTACACGAAGAATATATGACACATGTCCAGAATTTCAACAACAAATTATTTTGTAACAAAACTGTTTATCTAGAAAAAGAAAATAGCACTTGCGGATCAATAAAACGTACTCTGATCTACAGCGCTGTCGGCATCTGAATATGAGATCCATTCCTTTCTCGTTCGTGCTTTAATTTACTGGCACGCAGGTAGCGATGCCAACCGAATCATTCTCTTTAGTTATACTGGCAGCGCTGCTACAGAATTCCAATGTGTTACAGTCCTTATAGTCTAAATAGATCCACGCCAAAATCACACCTGGTGTAATGGATCTTCGATCTCGGCAACACTGTAACCAATTAAAATGCTCATAGTATAATGATATGGGACTACACGACCACAGGAACCAAATTTTCACTTAAAACAGAAAATATTTAAGTATTGGTGGGTACCGTAACAAGATTCAAACAGAGAAAGAAAAATTCTAATGAATCTTCAATTTTACGCGTATAAAAACGACAGCCGGGAAATACTCACGGTATAACTAGAGTATGTGAAGAGTAAGACGCTCTTAAATGCTCAGAGCATCAATTGATATCACTGCAGAGCCTCAGAGCGGTAGATCCGAGAGTGCGAGTTCCGATGGTGGCAAGATTTTGGACGAGTCCAGCTAGATGGCCAGGTCGGATTCAGGCGCTGCCCGAGGGGAATTCTAGAGGCCGGCTGCTCTGATTGGCAGTGTTTCGTAGTTTCTCCCATCAATCGAAAGTCGGAGCAGTATCCTAACAAACGGGCCACGGGCGGCACGCGAACTTTTGTCTACTTTATCCCTTATTTACTTACACACACTCCACTACCACACGAGTGGTGCTGGAGAGGCAGGGGAGGGGAAGGTATGCGAGTGTGCGGACGCGAGGCGGGCGCGGGACCCGACGGAGCGCAGCGC
>BOPP01000235.1:1051477-1079201 GCA_017312745.1 Gryllus bimaculatus | reverse complement strand
TCGGACTAAATGTCAAACGCGCCCGTCTTCTAACAGAAGGCGGGTTTTCTTTGTGCCTGTGTTAAAAAAATACGCGGAACGTTTTTCAGTTTGACAGGCGAATGGAGAAGGAAGTGTAAATTACCGCATGCAAGGATGACTCATACGTGTTTTTGCCGCTTCGTGTCGACACCGGTATCGTCATAATGCACGTGGCGATGGAGAAACAAAAAGAGAGGTACAGTGTACAGCCGCCGGGACTTCGCGAACTCAGTGTTTCTCCAAATTAAATGTCACGCACGCTACGAAGTGGCTCTCTGAAGTTATGATTGCGTCAATTCACTCCCGCGGCAACTTTCATTCCTTTGATGATGACACCGCTCTGTGTGGCGAAAGTACTACAACAAGAACATCAAAACTCGTATTAATTTCTTTCCTGTTTGCATTTTCATGGTCTTCGAATTAGCAGGAAATTGAAAGTATACGAGGAAATATGAAACCACATGAGTAAATACTTTTGACGACTCAAGCTTACTCATTCTCTTGTCCGGCAGGAACGACAGTCCTGCCTCTCTTCCGTTAAAAAAACAAAAAGTTTTCCTGTGTTATTTGCTTGCTACTTAACGAAATGAATTGTATCATGTACAATATTAGAACATGATACTTATCAACTCCCAAATGAAACAGTAACTATGTTTTATAAACAATTCCTTGGATTCCTTCCTCGAAGCGATGATTTCGTTTATTCGAGCTTTCGTTAATTTCTATTAGTCGAACAGTGAACTGCACAACTCCCAAATACGTTGTGGTATAATGAATAAACGATGCGACGTCGATTTGGAATGTGTAATGGAAACTAGGTCACAGAGTCAACAAATACTGATAGTGGGGAAAGATATTAAACTTTCAAGGAAGATATAAATAACTGAAAGAATTTTGGGCGACGTATTTGTTTAATCAAACATTCCTAAGTGAAGACTGTTCATGGTTCCCCGAACAGATCTACGGTTGGGTTTCATTCTTTTGGCGGGTACCATCCAAATAAAAAAAGTGTATTGTAGTGTACAAATATAAAGGAAGGAGAGGAAGCACGTTCAATTGCCACTCATTCATAACGTATCTCGAGCGATGGATCTGAGACAGAGCACTCTTCCCGCGCATCACCAGTGCATTTCACCAGTCACCCTTGTGTGTCATTCCCGGCGAGCGATCCTCTCCTGCTGAAACGAAATATCCGGCGCTGACCAACACGTCAGCTTGCGAGATTTCCCCGTCCAGGTATCTTCCCCAGCCGGGTCACTCCACTTCCACTTGTCAGGACTGTTTCCTGACATATGTAAGGGGAGAGGAGACAAGGAATGGACACTGTCCATGCACGGTTATATAGTTTGTCAGTGTACTGCTGAGGCATTCACCTAGTAGAGATCGGATAAATCAGGGAAAACTACGGATCATACCTGCCAGCCGTTATATTTCTTCTCCAGACGGTAGCAAAATTTGACATAGCTAACAAAACCGAGACAAAAGTCGGGACTTGAACCCACGGACCTCACGGTCGGATACACTGCAGCGGCAAAGGTTGCCACTGAGCCACTTTAGCCGTTACGCACACACACAGCAACATAATGCAGACAATTTCAGATCACCTATTCTTGTCGGAATAGGCGTCACGTATATTACGAGCGCCGAAGCCGCATGCAACGCGCGCCACCTCGTTGGAGAGCGCACGGCGGGCGCGCCCTGCGGCCCGAAGCCTGCCCCGCCCAGCTCCCTCGCGGGGCCGTCGCCTCGCTTCCGAGACACGGGGCGCGTTGTTCGGGCGAAGCGCGTCACCGCCGCCACAAGTGCGCCGCGCTCCACGACCGTGTACACACGCGCGCGCGCGCGCCCGCCCGCCCCGGCCCACGACGACGACGCGCCGCGAGCCATGGCGCATTGTATCGGAAGTAGGACTCAACCGCCGCCCCGCCTCGCCCCGCAGGTGGCGCCCCCCTCGCCGCCTCCGCTCAACTTCCAGCAGCACGTTTTCTTGTAATTTCTACACTTCAATGTTGCTCAAATGGGACTGTTACAATAATTTTAATATACACTACCGTACATTGCAATTCTCCTCATGATGGATTCAAAAATTGAAATACGAAACATGTAAAGTAAAATCATAACTACAGCATCAACACTCCTTAATCACAACTCAAATCTATATTTAATAACAATAGTATAGGTAACTGATAGTTGTTACTTAAAGGAATCTAATATTACGTATATTATCAAAAGGAATTTATATGATCATTTATTCAAAACTTATTTTTTAAACTATGAGACTTTCCCAACTGTTCTGTATGAGCGACTAATGGAAAAAATTTCGTGCGCAATGCTATGATTGTACATAGAAACTGAGAAAAACAAGCTGCACGAAATAACTCAGAAGGCAATATTACTGTGACACAATTAAAAGTAACTTCCAAATAAATAAAAGTGAAAAGCAATGTTCGTATCACCTTCACGCATCTCATTAATCACCTTCACCAGTTCCAAGAGCAGTAGCATAAGACGAGTGTTCTGTACATTTCTTCCACCAGAGTTCCCCCCGAAACTCTCACGCCGAATAACAGGTTTGCTCGTTGTTATGCAAGGCAAAGGCACTGACCATTACACCACGTGCAACGGCGATTGCTCATTCCAGCGCGATCGTTTTCTACCTTCAGGTGCCAAGGTTCAAATCCCGGGCATGCCATGTGAAATTGGTGTTGAGCACACGGCTCACAGCAGTCGTATTGCCCTAATGTATCATAATGTTCTCTCCAACAACATTATCGACATTATTTTACAAATAATTCATTGTTACTAAATACCGATATGTATCGGTTAATTAATTTAGCTGAGCATAGTGAAGCGCTGTCGTCAGTAAATTTTATTAGGCAACCAGCTTCACATTTACGCGTCACACGTTGCTAAGTCTCGCCAGCAATCGTGATGCCATATTTCTATTACGTGACATACCGAGAAGAACATGAAAGAAGAATGAGAAGAAGGAATAATAATAATAAAGAAACAATTGAACGGTTGTCTTAGCTGAAACTGCGGATTCTAGTATAACCCATAACGAATTAACGTTATCTGCACCAAGTCATTTCTCGCTTGAGAAGCCCAGGTAGTGCGGGGTACAAATTCGTAAATATCAGATATTACACCATGAATGAAAGAACGCTACAGAAATGACAGTTAATTAAGGGACAGAAGAAGAAGAAATCATGTATTAGCAACCGTACGTGACCCCGTCCGCACTCCTGCGTGTGCACGATGAACCGAACGAAGGCGCGCGGCGTGGCAACCGGCTGCTCTAGTGGCCGGGAGCGCCGGTGCCTCAGCGTGGGAGGACCCTGCGCCGTTTGCAGCGCAGCAGGTGGCGCAGGAGCGGCGAGAAGGTAGAGGCGGGCAGCGTTGGCGGTGGAAACAGCGGGTGGGCGATGGAGACGGTGATGGAGACGGTGAAGGCGACGGAGGCGGAAGCAAACGGTGGGCTGTGTTGGTGGAAGGGAGCGACGAAGGCGCAGGGGCGATGGAGGCGGATGGGCGATGGAGGTGGAAGGGCGATAAGGCAGGGCGCGATGGAGGCAGGCATGGGCAGATGAGCGGAGAGGCGGATGGAGCGGGCGATGGGCGATGGACACGGAGAAGCGACGTCGAAGAAGGTAGGCCGTTTGGCGGAGGCAGCGAGGTGGCGTGGCGTGGAAGCGGTGAGTCGGCGCTGGGCGGCGGAGGGCGGGCGAGCGGCGCATGACGAAAGCGCGCCGTGACTTATCGCTGCCCGCGGCCGCCACGAAAGGCGTTGGCGCGCCAGTTGCGGGCGCCATACAAGAGCGAGGAAGAGCAGAATGCACGCGCGCACACGACGTCGAGGCGCAATTGTCCATCCGCTGGTTATGAAGGAGGTCGGTACTGACAATCAAGCCAACGATGACAACGTTGTACATCCACAACACAATGTGAATACGATAGACTTCCCGTAATCGGTTCGATCCTGGTTGCGAAATCTAAATTAACGTCTTCAATTGATATTCCATTATTTAACATCTTTTTGCATGTCCTCTTCTGTTTCTCATCCGAGAATCTAAAAGATATTTCTTACACGTTTCATTTTGTTGTTTATTATTTATTTCAATGATTTTCTAGCTTTTTCTTTCATCATATACATACGCACATATGGAATAATATACGCAGTTTGAGAAAGTTATGCAATGTTGCGCCAAAAAGAGCAGTTTTTACGACAGTTATTCTCGTTTTGTGGATCCCCGATACCGTAAAAGTGGGTTTCCCTTGCTACTGCAGGTAGTAAATTACTTCCTCTAATACGCAGTCTACTTAGAATCAGCGTTATGTAGTACCTTGATACCGTAGTGGTTTCTTTTCCTCAAAACGCCCGCCCGTCGTATGTGAAACACACTAGCTCCAAAATTATGCGTAGGAATTTTTCGAAAATTAATATTCCCTTATAGACCTGGGCTGTCTCGAGGCCCTGCAAATTTAAAACGAATTAGTTGAAGTTTAACTGTACTTTCTATGAAGCCCCAGGGACATGATCAAAATTTTCTCAAAAATAGCTCCATATTTTTTCTTTAAATTGCTTGTAAGAATAGAGTGAAATATACATATGATGTCATAAGATCAATGATCATTATTAACTCCCAATTTTCAAAACTGGATATGTAATTTTTGTGAAACGCCACATTGAACTATGGTATTGAAAACAGATTTTTCCTTCATATGAAAATTATAGTTCTTTAATTAATGTCATGTACATTTCTTTGAAAATATTAATAGTTTTTTGCGCAATTTAGGGTGAAACGTGGGCTATTTATAAAATAAGATTTTCTCAAAAGCGTATTTGATTAAACGTTTTTGGTGCTAATTGCTATAAATGCATCAACACCATTTTGATATATTATCTTTATTTTAAAAAAAATTATACATTTGCAATTTCAAGTGAAATCTCACACAGCGTTAATATTTATATTTGACAGTATTGCATTTGCTTTTCTTGACAGTATTGCATTTGTGAGTAAAAGTACTTGAGATGATTTCTTATGTATTTCGAGAGTTGTCTCTGAGCTCAAAATTGCATATTTTAAGAAACGTCCAAAGTAATTTTTCAATGAAAATAATCTAATAACCTTATTTAATTTTTCTACAATACATTTAAAGTCAAATTGCGAATCTACACCATTATGAATCGAAAATTGAGAAAATGTGAAAAAATGTATTTTAGGTGCCAATAGATGACAGATGGGAAGATGATAGTTCAAAACCTAAAAGGTACCCCACACCACAATAAGAAAACGATACTTATACAAAAATGTCTGTGCCATTTTGTAGCACTATAATTATAGCTACATTTATCAATAGGAAACATGCTACATCACAAAATTATTGAGACTTTCATGATGAGAACTAAAAAAAAAGAATAGCAACATATTAATGATCGTATTACTTAGTAGGAGTAAGAAATGCCCTTTACATAACCGCCCATCGAATAACGCGAAGAAAACAAAACGAACAAAACCCCTTTCATTTACACAGTCCTGCTTAGTTCTCCTCTCTGCGCAGGACATATTGTGCACGCGCCCTATTTTCTCGGTGTGTATCTCGACACCGAATATTTCCCTCTTCAGTTATTGCCACGTCATTTAGTTTCACCTTCTAAAGACGAATTGCTGAAAACACAACTACCAGCACTGACATGTGGAAACAATAACATGCTCCTGAAGGCAAATGAAAACACTCCCGAACACAAGTCACCACCTTACACGAGCGTGCAATAACAGAAACAGGCTGTTCTAAAGCCACACATGTTCAGAGAACACTTCGAAAGAAAACGCAGTGTCGGAGGTTGAAATAAGCTTGCGAAGTTGCTTTTATCACCGGCTTCTGGGTACATTCTGTGTCAACGTCGTGTGTTTATTTCTCAGAAGTACGATTACCCGAGAGAAGTACTGTCAGCGCGATGCGAAGAAGGTTGCCTCTCGTGTGAGAAAGGGCACTACGACCTCCGACGAGTGATAAAGGTGCCCGAGGGAGGTAGCAATCCTTCGCAGGAACGCATTGTGGACAAAACGGCCACATTCGTTTCCCAGTATTATTCTATATGCAACAAATCAATGTCATAATACTATGTTTAATTCGAGAATAAATAAAAAAAGTACACTAGCCAAGGAAACGACTTCAAAATCGAATTATGAAGGCTAAGTACTGTACTACAAATGTAGATCAATACTGCGAAGACTTGGTGAACCCCAGAGGTATCGGAATAATTGTGTGGAGAAACCTCCCGTTTTATCGATCGCTCTTTGTTTCCTGGCGTTGTGTTCTCGTCGATACGGTGGGTTCGACCGTTGTCAGTCCCAGCAAGCTTTCTAGTCATTCATTTTGGGAATCTACGGTATTAAACTACACGCAATCCGAGGTAACATTCCTTATCAAACGAAAATATTTTACTTGGGGTTCCTGAATTAATAATCGCCTCGTTAACAATTATTAATAAAAAAATAATTTCACGACTATTTCATCTACTTTCATAATTTCTCGACTCTTTCGGAGCCATCCAACTTTTCAAGTCATTGAGACTCACGGCTGCTCTAATGATAGCGATAATGACGACGTGGTGAATGATGGAGAAATGTTGAAATAAGAAAAGAATAAATGTATGAATCTGGGAAAGTATAGGAAGTTTTTTCCCCCAAAAATCTAACATGGATATGATGATTTGGCAGCAATTGAACCCACGCGCAAAGACGTATGAGAATAGGATACCACGCCAAGAGTTCCTATTCAAACCGAAATCGAAACTGAAATCATCGAAAACAGTTTCAATAATGAGCGAAAATAAAACTGTTATCCAAAACATAAAATATTTTAACAAAAACGAAATGAGAAATTTATTTGTCGCAGTTGATGTCTTAGTACGTCATTACAATTTCGTGGGTATAAGAGGCGATTTTTCATTATAAATATAAGAAAGATATATGAAAATCAGTGAGTATTAAATGTGTTGTTTCTAGGTTCTTTCATTTCATATCCGCAAAATTGTACGCATATGTAATAACAATGACACAACTTGTTTAACGCGTCACACGTCCTTTTTATGTTGTGTTAATCAATAATATAATAGCGGATATTGTCATAATTTTCTGTAACGTTTAAGGTCGAGGAAAACTGAAATCTTATTTCCAGGGAAGGAATAACAGGGAAAATAAAATCACGAGAAAAAAATAACTGGAAAGAAAACGTTTTACAGCACACGCGAAAAAAAAGGTGTCGAAGCAGGTAACCCTGAGGAAGAAAGGGCCATAAAAGTACCGACAGGCGAGTACAAGAGAGCAGAGCACGTAACAGCGCCGCGTCCCCGAAAAGCGAAATCGCACCTCCGGCACCCAACCCGACCCCGGGGAAAAGAACTCGCGCGGAGCGAGGAGGTGAGAAAACAGAGGGCCGGGTGCCGGGGCGCGGGCGGGGCAGTGCGCGGCGGCGCGGCGCCGTAAAGGCGGGCGCGGGGGCGGCGGGGCGACGAGCGGCGCCGCGAGCCGGCGTGCCGTCCGTGGCGGGGGGCGGGCGGGCCCGCCCGCCGGCGCTGCACCTGGTCAATACGCAAGGCCCGTCAACCCCGCTTCTGATGCGCCCACCTGCAGCACCGCTGGTCCCTCCACTGCTCCACATCCACGGCGCGCAACACGCCGCTCTACCGTCCGCCCCGCCACCGCCGCTCCGCCGCGCCGTGGCGGGCGGCGGTGTCCATTCGAGCCGTGATTAGGCGGGCTGCGCGTTGCGCGGGCGCCGGGGCGCCGGCGGGCTGCACCTGACGCCGCCGCCGCGTCGCGAGTGTAAACAGGCGCGCGCGCAGCGGGTGCGGGTGCCGAGTCGGCAGCGAGACGCCTTCGCGTTGCGTCCACGGAGCGCGGCGACGTCGCCCGTGCAGGAGGCGGAGGCCCGCGCGCGCGCTATGCAGGGAGGGGCGGGGCGGGGGTGGGGGCGCGCAGCGGCGCCGATAAGCGCGCACCTTCAGTAGCGTCGCGCAGCGCCGCGTCACAAGGCGTGGCGGCGCGAAGGTCAGCACGAAGGCCGCGGGGCCCGCGCGTGTGTGCGCGATGGGGGTGCGAGTGGTGCTGGTGGTGTGGTGCGTGTGTGTGGTGTCGGTGGCGCCCGCGGGCGCGATTCTCAACAGCGGAGGCGGAGGAGGAGGAGGAGGAGCGGCGTCCAGCGGGGGCGGAGGAGGCCCCATCCGCGCGGGAGGCGCGCCGGGCACGCTGTGCGAGGCCGACTTCTGCGAGTGCCCGCTCACCGCCTGGGGCAACGTCACGTGTCGCTGCCCGTCGGGACCGGCGCAGGTACGCATGGGCCACCCGCCCTACTCCCACACCCACACCCACTTTCACTGCCTTAACCCCATGTCAGAGGTTTCCCAATCCCCACGTCCGTGCCAAACATTTCTTTTTAAATAAACAAAACCTGGTTCACGAAGAATAATTCACAGAAAAACTATCCTTCTTGCTGTCCTTCATATTCATACTTTTTTACACAGTTAATGCAGAGGAAAGCTCCATAAGGTACAATTTTACCGTCCGATTGCTTATTACTGCTGAATTTATTCCTCTGTCGCAGACCATGTCGAGTGCTCTTAAAATGGATGAAATGACATGTGATCAATTTACCAATAGTTTAAGGTTTTACGCGCGTTTGAGTTGGTGCATTTTATTTTTTTGAGCTGTCATTTAACACTTGACATACCATGCTATTATGTAGAAGTTATCTAATTACTCAATTGAGCAAACTACTATGTTTAGGCGAAAAAAATATGTGCAAGAAAACTTAATTTAAAATTACATTCTCGCCGTAAAAAATATGCCAAAAGAATTCCTTAAAATACACATAACAATATTCCCAAAATATCTGGATCACATTTTATGTGGAGCCTAGGGCCCCCATTATCCTTAAGACAACATTGGTCAGTTATAAGTCCAAAAAACTGCTTTTAACCTCACTTTAACGCTCCCATTACTTTGCACGTACAGAATTTGTTTGCAGTGAAAGCACTTGCACTATTATCGAGTTTACTCGTTTTATAAAAAAATGAAATTTTACATATATATTGCAGAAATACTGAATGAACTATTACGTCAAAGGTCATAAACAAGACAATAATTACAAACATTATGCCTACTACTTCCTCTTCTATTTCAAACATCACTTCAATAAACAATTTTAATTCTACGTCTGCAGCAAGCATTCAACACTACATCATGATTCATGTCGGGAATTCCCTTCTAAACTTTTACGTATTACAATGATGCAATGCATTTATAAACACAATGCGTTCCAATAAAATGCCTGGTAGCGAATCAAATTTCTCATGAATCATGTTACACCAATATTCATGAGAAAGAATACGATCCTATGCATAACGAAAACTACATTATCCATTTTCACTAGATAGAAAGCTTTTCAGAAACAACCCAAAACTGCTTCCAAAATTAAATTTTATTACACCGTATTCAAAACATTAACATGCAAAAAGAGAATATTATTTACCTCTATGATTACTGACAATATTGTTTCACAACATCCTGTTCTGCAAAGCAATCGTGAATCGTATTTGCCAAACAATGAGGAAATTTTAACTTTATCATAAACGAAACAAATTTAGTGGTGTATATAATAATGAACTATGGTTCCTGGGAAAATTTACATTGTACCACAGATGTCACATAAATTACTGAACCAGATGAATAATTAATATAAACTAATTAGCCAGATTTACATACCACCCACACGTAATGAAAAGGTTTAAAAAAACGATCAAAAATAACTTTTCACGAGTTCATGAAACAATACGCAATTTTCATCTGTATACTTTGCAAATTAAACCAATTTCCACAAACGAGCGCTTTGCCATCCATACATTTGGCATATTTTAAAAAAATGTTAACAAGTCTGATTCGCTCAGGAAAATACAATACGAGGACCTCCCAAACAACCAAGATATGCAATCGCTTTGTTGCGAATGTCCCAAAATGCACGTTCCAAACTGCAATCATGCCGATCACAGGCGGCGAGGGCATTTGGCGGCAAGCGATGAGTCACTGCTATGTCTCGTCCCCCGCGGTCAGCGGGGCAGCCGGCGGGGGCAGGGGCGGGGGCGAAGGCGCCCCGCTGGGACGCGCGGTGCAGGGGTGGAAACGCAGAAGGTGAAGCCCTCTGCGCCGCGAATGAAGCGTGCGAACGGAGAAAGACGAAACGGCCGGCTGGGAGAACTAGCGCAGGTTCCGAATTTCTTCGTTCATTCCAAACTTGATTAAAAACATTTATTTCTATTTCAAATTAACTGATACAAGTTTTTTTTTTCCTTTGCGCGGCGACAAGAGTTCTATTTATATTGGGAATGAACTTTAATTTGTTATAGGGGCTCCCATGGCACTGTCGCAAGCCTCCCGTGAAGAGAGTAAATATTCGTTCTCAAACTACCTCTCGTTTCGAACTTCGTTGTTTACTTTAATAATAAAACAAAAGAAATATATAGCTTTTGTTTATTCTAGGCGCTACATTTATAAGTAAAACGCGGTAATTGTTTTCTCTGGGCGTCCCTGAAGAGCGTTGTTGTTCGTCTCCGAACAACCTGGCGGTTCGAACTCCGTTGTTTATTTTAATAAAAGAGGTAAAAGAAATACACCTTGTTTATTCTATGGGCTATATGTTTATAGGTAAAACGCAGTCATGTAGCTCTATGCTACACCGCCCAAGCACAAGTTTAAGTACCGTTGCAAAACACGCCAACACAGACGGCGCCGACGCGATGGCTGTTTACATTCGATCTGCACGGAATCGAAGGAATTTCGCGCAATGCGCGCGTGTTATCTTTTCATTTTGGCGTGAAAAGAAAACCCAAACTACCACGTAACATCCGAACCATCGTGAATCGCTTCCTAATCGCCCGGTAGAGTCGTAGCTTCCAAAAAAAGTTATCAGATACGTTCGGTCGCCGACCTCCAGCAGGAAAAGGGCGGTCGAAAAATAAGCCGCAGTGTCCCGAGAAAACGCTGCCATTGGCCGCGCGGGCTTCCCTGCACCTCTGGGAGGACCCGTTCATTTCCATCGCCGCGGGCCGGAGCGCGTCCCGGGGCCAGGTAGGCGATCCCGCGCGCGTGGGCGGTTCGCGCAGCGCTGGACGGGGTGGCCGCCCCATTCACGCCACCCCGTCCTCTCCCCTGCCCTCCCCTCCCCTCCCCGAGGACGGGGGCGCGCCGCGAGGGGTCCTCACAATGAGGGGGGCGCCGCTACTGTCCTCCCTCGGGGGATGCTGCTACACAGGCGCCCGCAGCAACGAGGCAAAGCGCGCGCGGGCCGTCGACGGCGAAACGGGTGCGGTTCCCACGTTCAGTGCAGGCTGGGCCGCAATTGGCGCTCAGAGGGGGTTTGCGAAGGGCCACGGATGGCGACATGTGTCAGCTTGGAAATGCCAAGAAATAGTTATTAATGATACGAGTGGATTAGGTGTCATTTCATTTTGCAAGCACGAAATATTGCGACACGAGGGCGATAAACCGAATGGAGCAATCCTAACAAACTAAAATCAATTTTAACACGAGTGTCACACGGCCTTTTTTTACTGAGCCTTACTGACAATCATTTCATTTTTATTCAAATATACAAGTCACTTAATAATACATTGAGGTTAATAGTAGATGATGCGCCCAGACGAAATTGTTTTGTTCCCTTCCTTGCATTACCAGATTTATCTGAACACTTGAGCACAGTTACTTTTAGCACTAGTGCTAAATATTGAATCTTTAGCTGGTTTCGCTTGCCTTGAAACAACCGCTTTCACTAGTGTCTTAAAATAGTTAATTCCGCAACTAGCACAGAAAGCGAGTCTTTGGTGAACCAATGGAATTTTGACATACGAGGCGACGATAGGCGCTGAGTTCAACGTTTTGAAATGAGTACGCCAAAGACTACGAGTTAAGTGCACGAATTCACGGAAACTTAATATATTATAATATTTGCGGTCATTCTCAATATGCGAAGTGGCAGTCAAGCTGTTGTTTCATGTCGCCTCAGTGTTTTGTTTACTTTGCAGTTCCCAGTTATTGTATATGGCAATGATGTCCGTGTGCATAGAACAAAGAAACACTTGCCTAGCAACTTGCCGCACCTGCCGTCTGGTACGTGGCACATGATCCCAAGAATATAAATTTTCATGTTTCCGTGAATTCGTACTAAAATTACACGCTATTCGTACAGTAGTGGCTTTGGCGTACTCATTTCAAAATTCTGGACTCTGTTTCTAGCTTCGTCTCGGCCAGAAACATTTCGTTCGTAAGTCTGACTCGCTTTCAGGTTACGTAATTAACTACTTTCCACCAGTCGATTTATCATGACGCACATCCATACATTTTTTTTACTTACAATCATCTTAAATGATAAATGTTACGCGCCCTCTTTTTTACAAGCATCAACAGACGTCCGTTTTTTAACATTCGCGCCTTTAGTTTGACCTGTTGAATTATCTAATCATCTACACATATACACTAATTATGTCAAGACACAAAGTAGGCAACTGTGCAGTCATCTTACGATTCGACTAGAAAACAATTGTTCTAATGATACATTATCCCTTCTATATACAATGGAATCCTCATTTCTTCCAATTCACCCTCCGAACGTTGCAAGCATTTAGTAGGATTTAATACTAGTCTGAGCGTTCCCTTTTCAATGCATTTTCGGAAAACATAGCAAGTTATAGATATGTATCAAGATTCGCATGCAATTTCACAACACAAGTAGCAAACAACTCGAATAGCACACCATTTTGTCACATTACATCAACACCACAATCTGCCTTGTATTTCCAAAAAGGTGTGCAATTGGACGTAACAGTACTGTAATTAAGGTTTAACTGTAATTTTTCAATGAATTCATCACACATGGTAATTGTCGGACCTGCAGAGTGGTAGCCTTAGGCGCGATGTGCGTGTCGCGCAGAGCAATCGATGTAAACACGCTCCCTTTGTTCCCGCGTTCGGCGCCCGAGGGGCCCCGCTTCCCTGCACGCACGGCGCCATACGAGCGTTTCTGTCGCGCGGAGACCGTCCGCGCGCCTTCTTTTTGCGTTTCCCGCGAGACAAAGGGTTCTTAAAACCATCAGGAGCCACGCGGGGCGGGGGAGCCGACTCCGTAATGGGAGTTCGCGTTCATGCCAGCAATGCACAATTTCATGCGTGGTATACAACGACGGCCATTAGCTGTCACGTGATTTCATGCTCCACGGAAGAATTATCGCAGGCTCAAATCCTGTTTTCTTTGTCACAGTATAATGAATAGTGTACGATGATTTGTTTTAGTACGTTGGTAAATTTAACCTACAAATATTCGTATAGTAAATTGTATTATTTATTTATTTATTGATTTTAGACTCAACGCAACGACAGCATCTTTGCAACAGAAACGCTATTCATACGAAATGCCAAAACGTGAAACTGTTTATTTCCAAATACAGAGTGATATTGAACCAGCGATTAAGTATCTTATTTCTCCCAATTCACAATTCCGAAGAACGGAACTTATCGGGTCGAATGCAGATAATCCCTCACCGAGCGATAACCGTCAATTCCCAGCGTAATTGGATGAATGTTTCTGCTTCGCGTCATTTCGTCCAGCTCAGGCGCAACGTGAAGCGAGCTGCAGACACCGCCAACGCATCGCGTGGCTGTGTCGTTTCCCAAGCAGCCACTGCCTTTGAGAGCGCCTTTGACGGGAAGCGCTGGTGGAACCGCGAGAGAGAGAGAGAGAGCTCCGTCGGAAGCCGCGTCGATAAGGCGTGCGACCGTCCATCGCCGCGGGTTCGATGAGGCCCCTCGGGGTATCTTGGGAATCGGGCTCGACGAGCCCCGACGCCGGCGCAATGAAGGCTCCACTCTTCGACACCCGTCAGGCAAACCACTTAACCGGACCAATTACCCTGCCGGCCCTGCAATTAGGCCACCGGATATTACAAATTCACGCTCTCCTGATAGGTATAGTTGCGTTGTCGACGATAATGTCCTATTCCTGCAAATCGTGTATCTTTCGGACGACAACTCTAAAACCCTATTGCGCGAATGTCTGAAAACTTGCATCAATGTAACGTTCAGTCACACTTCTTAAGTATCTTATAATTATGACAAAACAGTACACCTTTTCGCAACGGCAAGTGACGCGTTAAGGAACCCCAAAAAATTTCAAAACTCCCAGAGAAAAGTGAAAAGATGGCCTTGTTAACACCAGTGCTGTTAGAAGACATAAACAGTTGAAACTTGGGTGAATTCTGAAGTATCTAATGCACCATAATGACACATTAATCGACATCAGCGCAATCCGAATTCCTTCGGAAGGTCCAAACGCATTTAACTCCAGAGTTATGTATAATACACGTTTTATGTCATCTCAAGTCCCCTTTGGCTTTTCCATGTAAAGATGTCTGTCAGGTTTGTTTACGGCGGTGAATCACCCACAGAAGTCGTTTCGATACTCCTGATGTCTCTGAAACTTCTGTTTTTACTCATTCGGAGAAGCGCCCATCGCATTTCTTTCCCTCTAAAACCGCATATTTTTTTGGAAGACTCCACTTATTTTGATGCGGCCGCACTCGAAATTCCTTTCCCATATACCATGAGAGGCCGCAGATTCAGGAACTACTTCACTTAAAATATCACCGACCTATTTCGCCACGTCCTGATTCGTGATCCTGAAGAAGATCGTGAGGACTACTTAAATCAAAAGCGATATAAACATCATTCTAAATATTTTCACTTTGAGCTTCCTGCTTCTGGAATGTTGGGGTACCGTGCGTATAATCTCGCTGCCACGCGCAAAGGATTTCAGGCGCGTATTCTGAAGCCGGATTACGGCACTGCAGGACAGAGCGTCATCCAGAGACATACAATGGAGCTGAGCGTAACCTCGCAATGATTCGTTTTATTAACTTCGTGTATGCATCACCATATTTTGTTTCCAGACTCTTGTCAGCTCCTTTGTGTTCACTTCAAACTGGATCATCCAAAACATGTAATCTATTAAGTATCGGTCATTCTGGTTTCCAGAGCATTTCCGTGTTTCCTCTTTCCTTCGAGGACTCCACCTATTCGACCCCACATGGCTTTAGCGAAAACAATCGCAGCCTTAATCCGACGGAGAGCACAAGGATTAAAGCATGTGGATATTCTCCAAAGAAGAGAGTATACTCATTACAGGGGGGGGTAATCGAAATCTGAGCGTGCACTAAATTCCGAGCGAGGGAGGGAGCGCCGCCTGCGAACCGGGCCGGGGGGGGGGGGCTTGGATTGCTGAGACGCAACTGGAGCCGCCGGGAGCGGCGGGGCGCAACGACCTTGTTATCGCTGGGGCGAGGGCGCCAGCTGGCCAGCGGACTGTCCCGCGGCCGCCGCGCTGCCTCCGCCCCACCCCTTCCCACGACACGCAAACAAATACACGCGAGTGGGTCGTCGCTCTTCTTGACCAGCACTGCAGAATACGCCGGTGACTACAGTGGCCGCAATGTACAGCAAAACCCTCTCATATCCGACCGCCGGATATCGACGCCCATTCCCCCTTTGAATTCTCCACTCTTTCTCCATGAAGTCTTCTATAATTACACTACTGTACTAAATGTACATAGTCATTGTTTGCATATTCGCTTAAGTTCGTTTTCATTAACATTTTATTGTTCCTCTCATTATCCGATTTTTTTTGAACCGGTCGTGTCCCACTGAGTGACGTAATGAACGATCCCATTGTATCTGAACCGGTCGCTCATCCTATATGCTCATCCACGACGTGGCAACATCATATTCCCTTCCCAATACGCAGACATTAACAGAGGTACGATTGCAGCGTTATTTGCACACTACTGCAAAGCTAAAGTACTGGCAAAGTAAGAGTGACTGATGATAGAGCACCTGATTGAATTTTAGCCACCTACATTTATTGTTACTAGTGTAGGAGCGATTCGTTCTAAAACGACAATTCACAATGTAATATATACAAAAATGTTTTTAAAAAGTAACATTAAAAAAAAATCAAATGAGGAATGATGGTTTAACGGATATAAATTATTTCTTAAAAATTCACTTCCTGAAGAAGTTTGACATTTTTTTCTTCTAACATTTCAAGACGCCATACTTTGATAGAGCTCAAACTGAAACGTACGCATCTGGGACTGTTTAATGTGTCTCAGCAGCGATAACGTATGTCGGTTCAGGTGGCTTCCTCTTTCCCGAAGTCTACGTCACTACCATTTCCTGTCCTCTCAGATTCTGTATTTCACTTCTTGAGGTATATGAAAATCTGCAGGAACAATTTGCAGTCAAAAGCATTTCATGAAATTTAGTGCTGTAAAACGAGGGAGGAGAAGGTCAGAATCTTATGGATAGATTTAGGGTACCAAGAATATGAATATTGCAAGCTCTGCGTTTGAAACTATTCTCTTTGAAATTCGACTTCTACCGCTTCGAATGAAAGCGGAAAGGGACATTAAGTAACAAATGGGTCGGTCACAAAATAGAACGGAAGGGACACCCAAGAATTGCCAAAGGCAAAAATACGAAACGTGTAGTTGGATGAAATAGAATCTCGACAGTAAACGGATGTATGGGAACTACGAGGATGATTCACGACCCAGTTTATGGTTGTTTTGACTCGACTCTTGGCACTGCTGCACTAAAACGAAATTTATTTCGTTTGCAAAATGATCGTCAGAGAACTAACGATGTAAGGAAACTTGAAACAAGTTCAGACTCGGTGATATTGCCTAACCATAACACGCTTTGTGGAGTATTTTGGAATTTATCCTTATGTTGGAGATTCTTGAAAATAAAATCTTGTAGAATTTAAACGTATTAAATTGCAAGGTCGTGATGGATGTAGATAAATTCATGAGGCTGCCTTCAAAGAATCGGGTACATACAACATGGAAATGGCATTCAATACATCAATGCGCGTGTCATGTACATCTTGAACATTGGCGTGAATAACATCTGACAGATAAACGCCACGATAAAGAACATAGGTCATTTCGGATAACAGCTCACGGAATAGTAATTCAGCCCATGTATCATATCCACAGACATTTTTTTTCTTTGGAAATTCGTGTCTTTCCTCTGACCCGCTATCACACCACCACATGACGATACCCCCCATCCCGTTGCGAAGTTGCAAAACGATGAATATGGAGTCGGCGGACGCCGCGCTCAAAAACTAGGCCGCGACTACTTCCCTCGGAAATGAAGCCGGCGTCACAGCGCACCCATTCCAGGCCGGGACGAGCACGTCAGCCGTAAAAGTGCTGCGGCCTTCCCCCGCGCTCGGCTCTGTGCGCTGGCACGGAAGCCGGGAAGGGCTGCTCTGCCCCGATTCCGCCGGCGGCCACCGCGGGGCGCCCAGGCGCGCCGAGATTCAAGTTCCGGCCCCAACGGAAGTCTGCCCCTTCAATAGAGGGGGGAGGGGCAGCCCGACGCGGAGGCTGAAGGCGCGGGCAAACACTTCCACGCAACCGTCGGCGCTCGGAAACCCAACCTCGTAGGCCGAAGTAACGCGAGTCCGCGTAATCAACGTCAGGCGCGGCTCGCCAGTTAAACGAATGAAAAGTATAATAGGGGCTTTAATTAAAACGAGAAAGGACTTTTTAGACGCGGAATGGAATTTTGAAATGGCGAACTGGTTTCATTTTTCGGGGGATGAAATCTTCTAATGCAGATGCGGATCAAGATTCATCATGTCACCATCAATGTGGTCGACGTCATTATGATAATGCGCGGCATTCAATTAGGGAAGGTTTTCATCTGCGTGCTGTAATTGTTTCTGCATCAAGCACTTTGCATTAAATTTTCAACACCACTGAAGCAATTTGACACTTATGTTGGCGCTGGAATTTAAACCAGTTTATTCGCCTCGATTACTTACGAATTTTAGAACACAGTAGAGAAACGTGAAAAAAATACACATTTGATAAAAAAAACGTCTGATGTGAAAAAAACTTTTAAAAAAATGTAAGTAAAATGTCTCGATGTCGATGACTGTCGTCTGATGGTAAACATATCTAAAACAGCGAACCGTACGCCGCACAGACCTCGAACCGCGAACCACCCGCTTGAAGTGGCCGCTGAGTCACCGTGCAGGCTCTAAAACCGCTCGTGTTAAATCGACGGGGCACGAAGGGGGGGGGGGCGGGGAGCGAACATACCTTTCTCGCGAGTCACGGGAACACGTAACGGCGACCGGGGGCTCTCCTCGGCGCTCCCCACGGCAGGTGCAAACCAGTCACAAACCAAGACGGACTACTCACTCTCAGTCGGAGATTCCGAAGGTTATCTTACATTTCTTGTGTTTTGGTCTCGGAAACTGAAATATTCGACCAGTCGTTGTGAGGACAAGATATATTTTTTATACCAGCATTTGTTGCGCGCACGATGTCGCAATGAACGACCCCATGCAAAACATTGAGCAGTCAACGCGTTCGGGGCGCCGCGGACGAAGGAACAGCCCAAGACTGTTTGGCTTTTCCTTTCACGACTTATCTAAATCGCAACAGAAAAAATCCCCAGTGTGATGACATCGGAGACCGTGACTAGCAGTTGGAAATGTTTATGCTATTCCATCGATAACACTGCCATAAGTTACTCACTCATTTCTCTATTAAACATCATCCCCTCGACGCAAAAAGGCTATTCACTCTGTAGACCCCTTACACAATACTTTCAAGTTACTTCTCCCAGAAGTTCGATTGGGTGTCTCCCTAAATGGCGCCTCAAAATGTTGCTATCATTTAGTTGTAATATTAACTATAAAAATAATCACATTAATTACACTTTTACGTACAAATTGGTTGGAATTTAATGCAATGTGTGTTCATTTCTCTACAATTTTGTTAAGGGACAATTTTTTGACATCCGAAGTAATTCTCTCATCTCGCCCTCCAAGAAAATACATAAATTCTTACTCTAAAAACATACGTTTGACAAAGTGCGACAAGGTTGAATCATCAGACAACTATTTTAATAGCATTTGCATAATGAAAGTATTGTTGAAATGTAACAAATACTGTTTACACTCTTATACATCCTTCATTGATCTTTAAAGTAACAGGCTAATAGCTCGTTTATTTGTTCGAACTAATTATCAATTAAGAAATTATCGGGAAGATACCAAAGAAAAAATATGATTTACATAGGCACATTGCGTGAGAACATAAATGTATGAGAATTGTGCAAAGAACACACCTCAGAAATTAGCATTCCTTAATCTAGTTATCACTTATCACCACCTTGCAAACGTGACCGCAGAATTACTGGAACCTTAACACGGATCTGTCTGTTGAGTGGCAAGAATGAACGTTTCACATTTTATCTAGTTCACAGTGCGGCCTTCCCCCCTTCGTCATACGGAAAGTACATACATGGAAATGCATAGAAAAAGATGGCGTTAAGTTACACAATGCACATCAGCGAACCAAAGCCATAAATTTAAGATCTAGTAACAGCTAATAAAACAAAACCGAATAGAAACACATATCCCGATTTAATGTAAGATTTTTTTTTGAGAAATTAAAAGGACAAACCATTCTCGACACGATACCAAACAATACTACAGAATGCAGAAACGCGGAGTAGGCCGCAATTATTGTCACTGAGATAGAACCCTTGGCCAAGAGGGGACCTCGCAATTCGCTAAGCGGCTGCCTGTGCAGATGCAGAGCGCGCAACGCTCTCGCTCAGGCTCTCGGCGGAACGTGACGCCGGATGGCGCCGCACGCCAGCCCACGCGCTCGGCGCGGCAGCGCAAGTTCGACCGCCCGCCCCCGCACGCGGCGCGTGCTACTGGCCACATACGGCCCCAGGGAGAGGCGAAACAGGAAAATCCGATTTAACGAAAGATCGCGGAGATACGAACGCTTCCGATCTCTGAAATGCACCACATGGCCACGTTTAGAAATAAGTCAAAACGAAAAGAGAGAACAAGATTACTGAAACGAATTAACAAATGTAATAATAGAAGGAACTGTAAATACTGACGGTGGAAGATTTACATTAAAAATAAATAAAACTAACGTATGAATGAATATTCATTACAACCTTTTTTCTCCCTCCGAAATCGGTTAGGATAGTTGGATTTCGAGTGTATCTCAAAATAACTTATGAAGAAAACAAGTAACAACCGAGGTGGCAATGAAATGGCCTGTTATTTTCATAGATTTAGTAACGGAATATTAGCCGAGGTAGCCCTCCACTGGAGCCGCAGGCTTGCTAGATCAAATCCTGTATATATTTGCATGCCGCGCTTTTTTTATAAATCCGAAGATACCATAACAGCGTTAATATCTATTGTACGGCTGAAGAAACATCTTATTGAGGTCCAAGGTTATGGTTATGTCAACCAGTCACAACAATGACAACATAATTTTCAACATTTCTGATTTGCAACATACGCAACATTTGCAGATAACCAATTACATTTCTTCATGAAACAATCGAAAAAACAAACAAAAAACATGCAAAACAATTTAAAGAACAGAATACCTTATAAATAAACGAAATACATTGCTCAAAATTATATACGATACCAAACAGATAAGTGACTATATTAATAATATAGGATTCCAGTTACTAATATTAAAGTAATTCGCGGATATGAGATATCCATTTTGTTTGATTAATAATGTTAATAATGGCGAGACTCAGAGCCCACAGGGGCGCCGTTCTTTGTTTCGTGTGCACCCACGTTCCCCCTGTCATGCAAGGTTAGTTTGGAAATGACAGTCGACGAGCCACGTGCGGAGGCAGCGGCGGTGGGGCACTTGACCCGCGGGGCGACGGGCCAGCCAGCCAGCCAGCTGCAGCGCAGCCGCGGGCCGGAAGCGCGACCTCCGCCTCGCACTCGCGCAGCCGCTGCCTCCGCTGCCCGCGCCCACACGCAAAACATACACGCTGACGTTCCTTCCGAAGGCGGCCGCCCGCACGGCGCTGACACGGTCCTCGTTGAAGCGAAAAGCTTTTGTTGATAGAAGTTCTTCACCTCTGGTTAAGTCATTCAGTGAAGTCTTGGGTGTAGATCATTACGAAAAAAATGTCATCCATCTTCTATACTATACAAATGCTATAGTACATCTACGTATGGAAATACTCTGGCATTACAGCCTGAGAGGCTAGGCCTGCTATAGCTCCCAGCTTGGTGGCTATGGGCTGGGGAGACCTAGTATGTAGTATGCAGGTCGTCATTCCTTACACCATTTATTTGGCATTCTCTACCTGCAAAAGCTTTCTCAAGTAATGATATCTACAGAAGTTTTATGGTTGGCTATGCTTTCCTATTCCACGAATCAACCGTACCACAAACACACATAATCATTAAGTTACCACGTTGTGACCCACAATTTATTTCGAGCCGATTGGGAATATTCTTGGTTCAGGCCACCGAACGATTATTTGGCCCGTTTCTAAAACAGTTGAGCATTGCCCAAGACAAACATCTCTCCTTGAAATGTTTTCTTTCGGCACACGAATTACAGCGTCAACTGATGTCTCACTCCGTTCAGAATGTTAAACGTATGATTCAGTTTGATTCGGTATCCTCGCAAAAAATAATATTGTATGAATCGAAACTAATTATGTCCAAAAACATGACCAAAGAAAAGAACTCGCTGGAAGCCTGAACATTTGCAATCCTGAACAAACCGTGCGCCTTTTCCCTTTCTATGTAAATGGAGGCGCGATATGCAGGATTTGTCAATATCCACTGCAAGAGCTACTAATACCACTCAGGTATTTCTTTGATACAATTATAGGCTTTCTTTGACGAAGAACCCCATTCCAAGCTTCCGAATGGCCTTTTACTACTTTTCGAATTAATTTTGACATCTCGTTTAAAAGTTCGCCATAATTAAACGGAATGTGTTCTTTTGCATCCTCATTTTATACAGAAAAATCTATTTCTGCACGTCTAGTTTAAAAGAAAATAATGCAACAAAACTTCCGAACTCTACAAAGAAAAGGAACGAACGAAGCATTTGCATAAGTGTTGGGAATGGTAAAACCGCAACTTTTCTGGGAATTTCCTTACGCCGTATGGTGAGGCGTTATCCTTATTATTATCCTCTGCCCAAGGAGAGCCGTAGTCGGCGAGCGGCGGCGTGTGAGTCAGCGTCGCCGTTCACGCCCACGCTCTCGAGATATCAGTTGCCGGCCCTCGCGCAGATAGCAGCGGGCGACCAATGCCATCACCAGCCCACGATGTATTCGCAACCAGATATCTTTACCCGCTTCCACACCAATTCCACAAGTAGGTTCTTCACGAAACTAATCCGATCGAAATTTCATTGAAAATACGCTTAAGAATTCGGAACTATATTACTGCGCTCCCCGCCACTCTCTATTACGAGATAAGACGAGTGATTGATCACTAACAGACATATTATAATTGAATAATAAATGTTATACACTTAAAAAGGGGTTCAAAAATATAGTAACTGATATCTAAGGCAAATATTTTCGGCAGAACGACTGTTTAAAACAACTCTCTGATGTTGGATGTTTAAGTTAGTTTTAAGTAATCGAGTCGAGCGAGTGCCAGCAAGTGAAGCGTAGAAATAAGGTCGATCACGTGCTGTAAGAGCCATTTCCCATTCTCAACTAACCACAAGCTACCGGACCTCCGTTGGTGGCTTGGGTCAGTGACGCAGGTTCGTTTGTCGCCCACACACGCCCCTCCCCCCCATGCCACTTCGAAGCTGACCAACTCAGTTTTTGACATTCGGAAACAAGCAGGCAATTTCATCACCGCAGATCCGACAGTTGAATGACAGTTGAACATTGCGGTCAGGTCAAAACAAACGCGTTTAATTACGAAATATACTCAAAAATAATAGTCCAGCAATGGAAAGTTTAAAAAAAACATTTTATAAGCATTTCAATAAAATACATTAATTACACAATCATTTCCGTATGGACACTGAGCTGTGGCTAAGGGGATGTTAGAAAGCGGCGAGCGTCCGTCGCCACGCCCCACACGGCGCCGCCCCCGTCGGGTGTGAAAAGGATCGCCTTCGGTGGCGAAGGCTGCAACGCAAGAGTGCACGCGACAAGTGGCCGGCGATGTAGCACGGCGCTAAGGGGACGCCCCCGACGCTAGAGCTGTCGCGCCGCACGCTCGGCCACAAAGACGCGCACAGCGAAAAGAGAACCGCCTTCGCATTACCTACCCCTGACAACGAAGCATAAGATGCCAAAATGACTTGCTTTATGGCATGTCTAATCAAACATGAGTTGGTAATGTAAAATTTTTTCCCTGAGTGAAAGGTGGAGGTATGAACCACATGTCTCCATGTTGTTTCGGCAATTGGGACTGTCAGCGATTTTTTTTTATTTTTTTATTCTGACTACCGTTTCTACGTAAAGCATCACAAATTCCTTATTCACCAAAACGGATCACTTTTCCACATCACTCATATGTGGTTGTAAATACAAATTGGAGGAAAAAATCTATTAGCCTTGCTATTATTTTTCACTCAATTTTATCCAACACGTAACGCGGTAACTCTTTGACGTTGAGATCAACACAGCTTTCTACATACTCGTCTTGGGGAGTAAACAATGCGGAGCAAAAGGCTTCTTAAACCGTCTTCATGGTCAACTATCGTTCAAGTTACAAGCACTTTCACTCAACAGAAGGGATGGGACCCAGGCAGGAAGGCGTTCCCACCTAGCGATCTTGGGCAATTTTCTTTTTCTTAGGCGTTTTGCGCGACTGGGCCCAGTGCGCGCCCAGGCTCGTCCCGCTGCGCTGAGCACGTGACGCAAGCGCACCCACTAAACGGCGTTCTAATGGCTAAGCCCTCCGCGCCGGGGGCCCGCAGGGATCGCCCTCCCAGCGCTCTTGCGTAAACGCGCCAAAGACTGCAAAGATTGTTCATCTCCATCCGCCTGTGGGTCCGCTCACTCCTTACTTAGCCCGCGCGTGGCTGCTCTGATTGGCAGTTTCCCGAGCTTTCTCCGACCGATTCCAGGCGAATGCCGCACCAGTACGTTTTACAAAAGGTCACAATTTCTCCTTAAACCTGACACCCTTCCCACCCCTAACACACCCACACATGGATACTACCACAAACGACGGGAGGCCAGTCAGGAGCTGAGATTGTTCAGACTGTGTTAGGCTCCGCTGAGGAAATTCCCAGCAAGCCGAACTGTAGGTTGGCTACGGATCTCACCATCCAGCGGGCGCCTGATGGAAATCAATGAATCAAACCAATCACTAATGCTGGCAAACGGACGCCAGCAAACCGAAGGCGATTATTTCGGATTCATGTTCTGGCTTCTTTTGAATTACTTTGAAAACTTAGGATCCATATTAAATTATTCTGTTTAGATCCACACTTTTCATACATTTGTTTGCCTAATGAAGGTGATATAATTAACTGACACAGCTACGATTCATTAGCATTTCTTTGCACCGCAAAAGCAAATTCATCACACATCCTACAATTCTCACACAATTTGAAACTTGTACCGGGATGTTGATGTGATATTCTAATTCCACTATCTAAAAGAGCTTATGCTTGTTTATCCTGCAAAAGTGAACACCGCGAAGATGATAAGAGTTAGGCGACCAGAATGTCTCTGGTTACAATCATAAGTTCCGAAAAGCGGCAACAATTTTCAAGATAATTTTGACCGAGATCAAATGACGCGATATCCAGGTCAAGACCTCATAACACTTTATTTTATGTTAAGACTCATTCATATTAATGGCTCCAACCGGACCGATTCTGGTCCCTCCCTCCCGACTTCTTTTTTTCCCCCGCCTGGGTTCCCGTTTTCACTGAGCACATCCCGCGCTTTGTTCTCAATCTCGCCGGCCAACATCGCAAACACCGTCGCGCTGCCCACGCAACGGCCCCTTTCCGGCATCGATCGCACGGCCCCCAACGAAGCCATCGTTCACCGCGTTAGCAGCGGAGCGTTGCAAGGAATCGGCGGGCAGCGGGGCGATCCTTCTTCGCTGTCGATAAACCCTCGCTTCCAAATTGATTTAACACTCCCGATCCGTGGACCGTGTCTGCGCGGAGCGGACCGGAAACGCACTTGATGAGGTCGTGTATTCCCGCTCGGGCAGACCAAACGAGTCCGCGAAGGATAGAGAAGCTAGAGCGAGAGCAAAATCCTCGATGTGACCTTTCAATAAAAAGGAGCCTTGCGAGAAGAGCGGCTGGACTATTGAATCACATGTAATCGAATGTTTCACGTAGTGCAGTCCGGAGTCTTCGGGGTGTTTTTTTACAGATGTCCTGACAGTCATACAAGCGTTTACCTATCATCTCATTGCAAGTGTTCAATTTAGTCCGTTCTTTTCTTTTATTCTGACGGAGGAAAACTAATGACAGAACATTCTCGACGAGTGAATTACTTCAAGAAAACATGGATTTATAACAAGAAATTATTTTAAATGAGTAACAGCAGTAAAAGCAGAGCTAGAATTAATTTCACTAAGCTCACATAACTAGTCCGCTCCACAATAGCATCGCTACCGACAGCGGGCTGCCGCAACCAGCTCTGCTTAACCATGAACCGCAAATGCGCCTCGTTAATTGCATGCCGGACATCCATCCCGGAGTGGCGGCCCAGCGTGTCCCGGTTACACTGCACTCGGTGCGTATGAATAATCCACCGGCCGCAACCCATCTCGGCGTACATCCGCCCCGCCCCTCTCCTCTCCTCCAGCCCTCGCCAGGGGGAAGAGGGGGGGGAGCTGACGCCGCTCGGGCAGGACGCCACCGCGTCGCGACGCCGCGCCGCGCCGACCGGCCTGCTCCGAAGCAGCCGCCGCCGCGCCCTGGATTCGCCGGCGCCGGCGTCGGCATCGGCGTCAGCGTCGCCGCCTGCTGAGTCCGCCTTCGCGCCCCGCTTCCGGCTCGCTCGCCGCGCGCGCTCGCACATCCGCTGATATATGGACAAGTTACTCTCACCCTAAGGGGCCATTTTGACGGATCGCGAAACAAAGGAACGGCTCTGGAGATAACATTGAAAGAGGTAATGCCGAAGCCATTTCCTTACTGAGCCACCTGCAAGCGAACACATTGATGAGTTAAGCGCATGGACATAACTTGCATGTTTGTTGCCAAGAGAAGCCAAGCACTAGCTGTAGAAGTAGTCCTTCCTTGGAAGAACCTCTCTTGTACGACGGAGCGGCTTCTCCGTTCCTCGCGGCCCCTGCCGATTCACGCTACCGCGCTTCTTCGGAGAATACAGAGCCCATCTTGGAATAGTCGTTCGGACTCGGCCACGTGGGGAGTTCACACGAGGCCTCTCTGCACTGGACGACGTCACATAGGATGGTGACGGCTACACCGAATGCCGCCTCGAACATCGACTTCCTACCTTTACGACACGCCGCATTGACCAAAATCTTTATTTTTCGTAGAAGAAATCACACAATAAAACTAATTAATAAAATTACTAACGCATGTACAAAATGTCTGGTCGTCAGGTTAGCGGTGGCAGTCTAGCTCGCATTGGACTATTCTATGATTTCTGAACAGTGATAGTATGCGTTGATGGCTCTGCTGCGATACACACTGTGTGCTTTATGTAGTGTCTCGCTCACATTGTAACAGACGTTGAGTGCACAGATATCCTGTACAAACTGTACATTGAAGTTTGAGGTCTATTTGCCTCTTATTTTATGGCCCGATAAAAACAAATTGTGACTGTCAGGTCAACAGTATTGTGAGATTCGCATGAAAATCACCAAACAAATAGCTGAACATCGACAGTTAAACACTGAACACGAATAAATCTCACCTTGGAAAATTTAAGTAAGAGTAAGAACCTATCAACCAAAAATTATTTCCTTTGTTGTACGTGTTGTGGGTTGTTCTGGACGATATTATTATTATTATTATTATTATTATTATTATTATTATTATTATTATTAAAAATATTATTACTCGGATTCATTACCACTTTCGTTTCAAACCAGCGACATTAATGTTAATTTTATTCACCCACTGCGCCAGTTGCACTCCCACCTCCCGAGTCCGTATCGTGCAGCGTTCCCGCCCATTTCCGCGGAGAAGACATGCAGACGCTCGCACAGCTGCAAGGTTCGGGACGGCGGTTCTTGGGATTCCGATGACACTTACTGAGAACGTCCATGTGGACTCCAGATGAAGTTCACTTACTGCGCGCGCGAATGATAAACCCATGCTGTTACGAAACCTACCATCACACGTTGTTTCATGAAAGTCATCCAACGGTTAAAAATCATGCCTTTTGGTCGATGATCAAGGTATCAATTATCATAAATTTAAGACCGGGTTATTCTCTTTAGAATCACTTACCAATGTACAATTTACTTTTTTTACATACAAATAATTATTATAAACAAGCTCTTTTAATAATTTCAATATTATTAGACTAGTCACTGATTAATGAAACGTAACTCCTGCATATTTACAATTTCTTGCTATAAAAGTTGTTAGGATATACGTAGCTCAATTCTAGAATATTATTCGTAATTGATTTTTTTTAAATGCGCATTTTATCGGCCCCTGTCACCCGACGTAGTAACTCGTCCCACCTCACATTCCCCTGTGGCCACGTCACACGCGCACGCGCACGTGTGGAACGCGGTGCAGGGCGCGCACGTTTCCGCTCCCAGCGAGCGCTCGCTCGCTCGC
>BOPP01000235.1:1025643-1051301 GCA_017312745.1 Gryllus bimaculatus | reverse complement strand
AAAATGTTTATTGAATTAATGAAATAGATGGAACTAAATAAAAATTACTAACTTTTATGATATTCACGTAAAAATGATTTAGAACCCTATAAATTCATTACGTATTGTATCATTGGCATGATCATTTGTATACTATTTAGAAAACTAATATTTGTACATTTGGTTTTGTATCAGTAGTATATGCCTGCCCTGACACGAATTGACGTCTCTTGGATGTTTCAAATATCATCATGTATTATTTTTAGATTTCAAATGAAAATAAATCAACTGTGTTTAGTATTACGCTTAATTAAAATGACTGATGAACTGTAGAGTAGGTTTAAAAAGTTATTTGTATTAAACTTCCAAAACAGTGTTCCTTCCCTGAGCTCGCAGCAGGTTTTTTCGGAGTTCTTCAGTTGCCCCTGCCTTTTAATTCACCACTGCCACATTTTTCTTAACAATAATCAATACATCAAAATCATTCGTTCACTGCATGTGTGGCTAGGAGGAAAGAAACTGAAATCACGATTTATAATGAAGCTATTGCTTCGTGTGGGCGCGTGCGGGTGCAGGGCACAGAGTGTGTCAGCAGAGTATTTTATTGCATGAGCGAATTATGTTTTACTTCGCGTGGATTCATATCGAACGTCATCTACGTCGCGTTGTCGGTTGTTGCAAGTCACGCTAGATGGTACTTACGTTAGTTGATTCGAATCCAGTATAAGTGATTGATCTTAAATGGCGTTAGCAAATCGGTAATAGTCATTATTGCATCGTAATACTGCTGGACATACTGTAATTGCCATGCAAATGAGGTTGAGTGACCGAGGTACTTGAGGGGGGAAATATGCTGAAGTTTTCGCTAATCTCAAATCAGGAATCACTTTCGGGTTTATAACAGCTGCAGAGTGGAAAGAGTAGAGGTATTCAATGTATATGCAAAGGCAGCTAGAAGATTAAAAATGCATTCAGCGAGAATTCCAGGAGGGTTTTTGACTTCTACATCATGGACCATTTATCTCATTCACCAAACTACAAGTATTTGTAGAACATCTTCAGAAGACACACGGGGTCCGCCTGTAACGATACGTTATCACGTAAACATCACGTTCTCCCCAAGCAACACAACGAACACTCCCGACATCTGCTCGTCACGTTCCACCCTGGCCGCGCCCGCTGCGTGCGACAGCAGCAAGAGCGCCGCCTCCCAACTAATCTGGTTGGAGCTTGGACGCGCGCACGCAGCGCTGCCGCCAGCCGCCCGCGGCCACCCCGTGGAGTGATAGCGCGGGCTCCCACTCTGTGCCACGTGCCGCCCGGGGCTACGGACTCTACATCGACGTCCACGTTTTCAAAACATATGGTTTAAACATCAATTGATTAAAGACGATGTTTTTTCTAAAATTTGAAGTTTTGATTGTAAATGAAAAGGATCTATAAACATAATTGTGTAAAAATTTACAAAATGGAATAATAACGAATGTACTACTGTCCGGTCATTTGTTTGACCGAACCGCTGTTTATACTATACTGCGATTTTCGTAACTCTGCCCCTAGGAGGTATCAGCAGGTTTCATCCGGTCACTATGGCGGCGTTCAAGCTCCCGATTGGATGAAACTCTCAACAGCTGATACCTGCCAGAGGCAGAGTAACTAAAATCGCAGTGTGCGTTCATCGAAAGGCTATCTCCCCCGAGAGATGACCTACGATGACCTGCTACTTCCTGTGCCTTTCCGCGTATTTCGCACGCGCAGAGACAGTGGATGCGTGTGCAGTACGAGCAGAACCCCCTCCTCCTTGTTCCCGCACCCTTCCGAGAACTCAGGAAGCTCACAGCGCCTACAGATGACCCCCAGCGCTCAAGCTTTCAGGATCAGTTTTGTTAACTGTTTTTACTATCGTATTTTGTCTTGCCAGTTGAATCTTAATTATACACTAATAAACGCAGCCTCTGTCAAATTAAATTCTCCACCGCACGACCGTAGATTTTAGAGGTAAGTAAACCAATTTTAAAAACAACAATGCTCTTGGGTGATGCATAATCAACGTGATGTTTAACTTTCGAGCACAATGTAGTGAAACGTGGATGTTTCGTTATCGACGCCGCATGCCTGCCCGGGGCAGAGGCCGCCGCGGCTGCTCCGGAGCCAGCGCGGCGACGCACCCACACATCTATGGATATGCGCAACTCTAATAGCGCAACTGCCGCTATTTAATATCAATTTACCTATTTGAAGTTTTGATTAAATTAGAAAACATTCTGGATTTATCGATGATTTCGGGTGCTTCAACTTTTAAGATCATTAGTCATGTAACTATAGCGCAGGTTTTCCTTGATAGGTGGCGATGATTTTCTCGCGCTAAATAGTAAGACACGACGCCGACCTGCCCGTGGGCTTGCTGGGTTTGCCCTCAATCAAGTATCTCCCATCAGCTAGGCACCGCCACAGCCGGGACAAGCTCTAAGCTTCCGACTGGCCTCCACACATGTGTGGTAGTGTAGTGCTTGTGAATGTGTCTGTAAGTTAGGTGTGACGAAAGGACAAGAAAGAGGAAGGAAATATCCTGCGCAGTCCGTGATCCGTTTGTTAGGGTACTGCTCCGGCATTCGTCTGGTATACATCTGAGATACCATGGAAATTGCCTATCAGAGCAGCCGGCCGCTAGAATTCAGCCAAATCCTGCCACCGTCGGGACGCGAACCCTGAGATCTCCCGGTCAGCGGCACTATAGTGATGTCTTGAGCCACGTTTGCTGGTAAAAGCACTAGGGAGATTTTCACGGATATTAATTTCAGCTCAGGGTAGCCTGGTGGTGATCAACTCGCATTACCGTCAAGACGAACATTCTTGGCAACTGGATATGGAATGACGAAATTGGCAGCGCTAAGATAAGCCCTGTTCTCTGTACCTAGAGATACTCGCGCGGCTCGGCAGCGCACCCACCCTCGTCTAGATGCAGATAGCTCAGGATAAATGTCACAAACTTCTAGGACATGTAGACGGACGACCACTTTTTCTTACTATGTTATGCGCTGAGAAACACCACATAACAAAGTTGCATGAGCGGTATTCATGAAATTAGCTCTGCTCTACACCTGCACTCTAGCGTTTTTTCTTCTTTCAAACAGCGGTTAATAAATGAAACACGTGGATTTGCGCGCCACGCGGGCCAAATAGGTGAAGATCGGCCGAATCCGAATTTCGAAGTAAAACGCGCTTGAAATTTAGCGTTCAATAGATGCAATTTCAGTTTATGGAAATCGCGGAGGCAGAACGCCAGAGCCTCGCTGGAGAGGCGGGTGAAATTGGCCGCATCAAATTGGCTTTTTTGTTTGTGTTTGGTTTTTGCTAAGCTAACATGACCCAACTTAACTTCCAGCCTGTGACCATTTTGAATCACCGCCCATTACACATCGCGTTCCACACGCGGTCCATTTATCCATTAACTTCAGCTGTTTGTCAAAAAACTTCACTCGCGCCTGCGCTTGCCTCCGCCAAGCTGCCGGGCTGCGCTCCTCGATCACATGTGTGGAAGCAGCTGGCGCTGCGGGCAGGCGCAAGGTCGCGCGCATTTGGGAATACGGTTTCGGCACAGTAAAATCGCTAAATAAATTGCGACAATGTTCATTAATGCCCAACTTATAATAACTTTTGTATTCATAACACCAATCACTTAAGTTTAGGGTGGAAGTAGAAAATATCACTTATTCGTCATCTACTGCACATAGTAACGAAGCTGCCGCTGAAGGTGGCGCTATCGCGTCAGCAAAACTCGTCCTGTCGTGTCATGGAAACGAAAAAGTGAATGGATCGTGTTCCTATAAATAGTAAGTTACCTAACATTTTTTGGTACCTCCATGTAGAGAAATTGGTTCACGGCAAGACGTCTGTCTGAGGCTAACGATGGCGCCTAAGCCGTTCAGAGGAGTTTCTCCGATCCTCTCGAAACTCTCCGATCGAGCTGACAAAACTCAACACCTTGCGAATTTGAAGCGGATAATTTACATTTAATAACGTTTTCAAACTTTTTCAAAAAACGTCTCCACATTTTCCCTCGCATAGAGGCAAGAACGCTGAGAAATTACACAGGACTTATTTTCGCTGAACTCTGCATTTTCGAAAATTCCAAAAGTTACAAATAGTGTGAGAAAGTATGTGCTGAAAGTAGCACCGCTAGTTTATTCCCTCCCTGATCTTCATTTATTTGTTGGTCTATAAATAGATCATTGTGCGAATTAAAGAGTCAAGTAATGTCAAATGCTAAACACAGCACTGAATACATCAATTTTGCGGACGGACCGAAGTGGCACTGGCGGTTGCGATGACAACTCTCTTTCCTCGGGTTGTGGCGTCGAACACCACGAACAACACTCTGATGTTAGCGTGAAAGGCATATCGTAATCCATATTTTCAAAATCATCACTTATCTTTACGAAAGTTTTCGTTTAAACCAAGCCCAAAAACATATCTCTTGATTCCATTAGCGACATAGGCTTTTGTAGTAGTTGAACTGCAGAAGTCGGTGTAACATTGCGATAATCCTGCAATTTTTGTAAACTAGACAAAAAAGAAAATGTAAGCAAATCCAAACATTTCTCATTTTTTTGTAAATACTTTATGTTGCTATCGGTACACATTTATCATTGCTGTATGCACGTTTGCAAGTGTGCACTGTGTGAAAGTGGATTGTAACGGTAAATTCAAGTAAAAATTCTAGTAACTTCAGTTGGGATGAGTGAGATGAGGATAATTAGTGTTGTGTCCACCCCTTCAATCGAGCTTAAAGTTGGTGGAAATAGTTCAGAACGGCAAGATTATTGCGACGTTTACACTGAGGTTCAATTTCACAGATAACTGCTTCTTTGTCATCCCCTCTTCATCATCTGTGGCGTAGGCCAAGATCGCAATTACAACACGACACATATGTTTGCAAGCTTCGTGACTTGCAGCGAAACTGCGTTTCACATTCAGCATATGTGCCAACTGTTACTGTCGGCTTTATAACTCTCTTCGAAAAGAAGCGTGGCGTTGAAAACGACAAGTCTTCTTTATTTTTAGTTTTACAGACACACACGCATCATGACACCATCCTTTCACTATGATGTTCGTTGAACCTGCAATTAATGGCCATCGTATGTATTCAAGTAACCTATAAGAAAAAAGTTCGACGAATTTCTTGCTTACAAGTTAAAACGATTTCGTGGCTTACTTAGACCCTTCTATTCGCAAAATATTCTGGATTTACTGTAATGCCTCATTAATATAGTCACTCATACGTAAATACAACTAAATACAATTGTACTTTTCACCCAATTCCGAAATACAATTTTCCGCAATTATATTTTGACATTTGTGAATAATAGTTTCAAGGAAGCATGATATTACACTTATGTTATCTAAAGACGATAAGAGTTCCCACGAATCGGTGAGAAGTTATTTCTCAAATGAACAGCAACCAAGCCTACGAATACATTCGGGAGTTCATAAATTCTAATCGCATCGAAAAGCGATTCTGCGGAGTAATAGTCTGCTATTTTTAAAACGCCAATTAATGAAATGACTACATTGTGATAAGTTCTCGCTTCAAAAGGAGTAATTCGTCCCAAGTCTCCATATAGGGTTTATAGACTTCGCCATCTCTCCATTATCACAAATGGAAGAATTGCATGCACTATCTCGGTCTTTAGGAAGTCTACATTCTCAGACTGCCACAAACACAACAGGCCGAGGTTGTAAACTCATTCTTTCCTTCGAGTAGAAGAGTTGCGGTTGCATCATCTACGGAAGTGGAGCACGCGTGCTAATCGATGGATGTGCGCCACGCACACGTGATCCCCGTGAGATAGGGCACATCCCACGCGAGGGTGCGCCTCGGCTGCCTAGCGATATCAGACACTCGCGTTATGCACAGCGGCTTCGCATTAACGCAAACACTGCACGCCCATCCTAAAGATTAAGTACACTCTTATTGGGGTTGCCGTGCTCATATAACGCACACAAAACGCTCTTTCTCTGCGTATGATAAAGTATCGGTCAACTTTTTTCGTAAATATGTTCACTTCTGATGATGCAAATCTCTTCGGTGTTGTGTCCTTACCACATCTGGGGAAAGTACTGAAGCGATTCATTTTCTCGGTCACAAAGTATAGGACTTAAAATTTAAAGAATATTGCTCAAGAGATACTCTAGGCTATTTGCTCACGCAATTTCAATAATTCAAACCGGTGACTTCAGGTCTGTAACGACTTCTCATCTCAAGAAATCTACTGTTCCAGTCCAAAATTTCACGGGGACATTGCCATTGGGAGCGTGCGCTGTAAGCAGCGCTGAAGGACCCTTCACCCAAGCGCAGAATGCCACTTACGCGCTTTCTTGTTCCTTGCGTCGGCTTCTTTCTTTCATTGGCTCCCTCCCCGTTTCCCGGGTTCTCTCGACGTCACGCACCGAACACGCCCACTTCCACCCCGCCCGCCCGCCGCCGCGTGCAGTCCGCGACGCGTCGGAGCTTGGCAAGCTGCCTGCACAAAGGAGAAAGGGCGAGGGCGAGACCGCAGCTCCCAGCCCCCGCGCGCCGTCCCTCTCCAGAAGTACACACACGAGCCGAGAGCTGTATTCACTCTCGTCTCCCTTTCAGCGACCTCAACGGACTCTTTCGCCTGGCCCACATTATCGGGCGGGACAACAACATCTTTCGCCCCGGGGGCACGGGCGGGCGGCAACCCTTTGCTCGATCGATAATTCACTTTCGCCACAACCATTCAGGCCGAGTCGCCCGCTATTCATGACGCGCCGTGATTCATCACTTGCCCGTTTTTATGTGACGGTGCTTTTGAAGCACCGCGGCGCGTTAATAAAAAACAACCAAAATATCCGGTGGGCCGCTACACGGCGATATGCATCGCAGCACAAATTATGTACGATGCTTTGACGTTGCTAAGGAATATTCAATTTCCCACACAATGAAACAATGGACACATTCTCGGCGGATAGTATAACATCGAAAGATGTCAATTGTTAACAGCTTAAGGTGTACCCGAACAAATTTGTAAATTGTAGCCTTCACTACGTTGCAATCAGACGGTGTGAACTGCGAAACACAATATAACAAGATTCTGAAGGTGTACATTTAGTCTATGAAGCCTCCAGACTTCTAAGCACCCTACGAAAAAGAATCATTCTTTGCAGAGAAGGCCTCAAGCACGGTAGGATAGTAACATTTCAAGGTTGAGTTCCCTCTACCTAGCAGTTTCTTTGCTCTTTATAAATTCTTCCCAATACTTCTAGGAATATTTATTCTTAATAGCATCAAAAATTTGTTAAAAAAGTTATCTTCGAGCTTATCTCCCACTTAGACACCTCCTTCCATCATATTGAACGTGTTAAATTGAAGTACTTTCTTACTTTAATAATATTTTTGGTATAGTTTATTGTATTTCTGCCATACAGCTCTTCCTGGCAGTTTGAAACGTCAAATTACCTGGTGATGCTCAGGTACTAAGATGTTGTAACAGTGATATGAAATGATAATGTTGTGATACTGATACCATGCATCTCCTTTGTACGGGCGCCGCTGCCCGCCGTGTGAGGTGGGGTACGTCGTGCGAGGGCGGAGGGGGCAGGTGAGGCTTGATAAGGCGAGGCGAGGCTGGGTAGGGTAGGACAAAGCGGGTCAGGACGTGACGGGAGGGCGCGTGGCATGGCCGGGCGGGGCAGCGAACGGCGGGGACGGAGAAGTGAAAGAGACGGGGCGGACCGAGAATGGTTACGAAGGGGCAGCACTGGAGGGGAGGAAGCGAGCGGGCTTGCAGCAGGCCGCGAGGGCGATAAGCCGATAAGATAACCGCGGTGGCCGGCGCTACCAAAGCGGCCCCTGCGCGCGCACCCACAATCTGGTCGCCCAAAGCGCCCGGGGGCCGTTTGCCTCGAGGCTCAACCAGGCGCCAGGGCATCAGCACGCGCTGCCCCAGCCGCCAATCCAACACACGCCAGGGGGCGGGAGCAACCGCAGCTGCACAAGGGAGACCTGGAGTTCGAATCCCAGGCATTGCTATTCCTAACTATTTGATTTGCCGGTGTAGCCAGGGCATTTCTTTATCATAGGTAACACCACGAATGCTTTGGAAATTGTCGATAAATTCCCGACTCGCGAAGCGAGAAGGGGATTCATCTGAGAATTTCCAAGGCACGAGTGGTATTTAATAGGATTATTCCACGAGGGAAATTATGTCCAACAGAGTGCCAAAATGCGCCCAATATTGAAAATAACGGAAACCTATGTTAAAATCACATACGACACATCGATCGATGTAGCGTACCGCCACTTAAGATAGATGAGTCACAGTTTATGTAGGGAGAAGCGGTAAGAGAAATCGGATAGAAAAAGCGATTAAACGTTTTGAGATACACATGCCCTGCTGCGGCATTTTGTATGATTCAGTTAAACACTATACTGACAATAATTACGCAAGCCGCCATCCGCCCACCGCACGATGCTCGGTCCTTCCCGCCCCGCCCCGCCCCGCTCCGCTCCGCGTCGCCCCGTAAAAATGCCGCATAAAACCACTACAGGTTGCATACACTCCAACAACGATCATTTCGAAGTGTAACTTAATTCTGTGTAACATATTGGGAGCGCAACCCTTTCAGGTTTTCTCAAAAGTGGTCGCACAAAACTTGTGAGAAATCGCTCCAGTAGATCAAAAGTTGAAACGCACAAATATTTAATTTAAATAATGTAATAAGATTGCCAGAGACAGCCAAGTACCAAAGCACACACAAATTTGATCCTCTAGTCCCGAGAGGAGATATATCCTCATAAACTTTTAAGACAATATTAAGCTAAACTACAAAAACAGAACATTGAAAGAACAAGAAAAACGAAAAAAAATAATCAATTTTTAGAACGCAAATAGGCATTACACGACTTCTACAACGTTATGTAAAACCACAAGAAACGATGGGGACGCAACATTGTGACTTTCATAGAACAATGTTATCATTTGTTTATAATCGCGCATCTAGGTGGAGCCCACAGTTAGGACCATGCATCTTCGAAGTAGATCAGCACTAGTGACAAAAACGTGCAAGCAAAGCTACTTCTAGTGGAAAGATAAATGCACGAACTGCAAACGAAGTGGTCTTCAGGAAACTTAATTACAGAACTTCGCGGCGCTTTGGCACAAGAAGTTAATTAACTTTGCTTTAAAAAAATGCTTCATTTACGGGGTAAGCGTGGGTAAAACGAACAGATTGTACTTCGCAGAGCAATCTTTGCACACGCTCTCCGCCATCATGATGCTACACATTGGATTCTGGACCAAAATGAGTCGATTTCCGTAATTAGATTGCGCGGGCGAGATACTATTCAGTGCAATACATTCACTGAATAAATCCTTCTATTCAATCACATTGTAAATCTGAGAAACAATTGCGATGGAAAAACCACGATACACGAGAAAAAGGATTATCCATTGAATTTATAGAAAGCAATTTACGTTATTACGATTTCTAAAATGTGGGAATGCGTGTCTATCTACGAAGAACTAATCTAAATTTTTCGCAAATTAATTATTCAGTTAGTACGTCTGTTATTTAATTGAGTCCTAATACGTCAACTGCTATGTATGAGCAATCTGTTCCGAAAAGGTATCAGGGTAAATAACCAGAACCAGGGCATCGAATTCTCTCCACGCACAGTAAGTTCCGTTTTAATCATCCTTCTCTCCCGTTCCACACCGCCATTCAATGCCAGCAAAGGGCAATTCACCACTGCACTGAAATGTAATTTATACGGCGCGCAATTTTCACCACGAAAGAGTCGTTCGTCAACTGTATTTGACAAGGGACTGATGTTACTAATACACAGGACCTCTCGCAGCTACACATCACATTCACGTTGTGGATAAATCACTATGGCCTAGTATTCGTCAGACATAGAGCCTTTTAGTAAGTAGCAACCGCGTTCACTTAAACTTTATGGCAGCGAACTCACGCTTCGACAGTTGAATCGAATAATAATTAAACGATAGATAGCTAATCTCAAAACGTAATTACTATCGAAGTACGCTTGTTTTGGAACGTTACTGAGTAAAAATTGTCTTTATCTCGACAACTAAGAAATACATCAATTTAAATAACTCTTGACAAGTCAGGCAAAACGCTATTTAAAAACAAGTTTTTAATTTTTGGAATCTCTGTGAAATAGGCCATATTTTCTTTGCAAGAAGACGCATCGAATTCAAACTATTAGGTTAGCGACGTAGGCGCGTATAAAAACATTCTGCTCCGCGACTTCACAGTACCAAGACGCAGTATTTGTTCTCGACGGCCCTGTCGGCGTCAGAGTGTCATTTAACCTCGTGAGTGGGCCTCTGTCCGAGTGACAGGGGTTAACAGAGAGGGATCTACGACGGCTGGCCGGGAAGCGTGGCGTGGCGTGGAGGGGCGGGTAAAGGAGGCCGGACCGGCCCGGCCTAATGCATACGGGCGTCCCAGTCCATTCCTATCAAACAGAATACTCGTGAGAACGCCACACAACCTCTCGGGAATTCACAAGGGCGGGGGAGAGGAGGGGGGAGTTCCAACGCAGGTTTCGCGCGAGCGGACAGAGTTACGTCAACAGTCGAGCACCTCCCGGCGCGGACTGTACCACCGCAATCCGCATAGCATCTACATCAGCGATATGGCCGGCCGGGCCCGGCGCCGCGCCCTGCCGTGCTGTTCGGGGCGATGCGACGCGACGCGTTGAGGCAACCCGCGGTCCACAAGGGGCCTTCGCGCCGCTTCGAGATTCGGGCCCGACGACCGTTCTGTTGGTTGGTTCAGCCAAGTGATCAATTATTTTGACACTCATTTGATGACAAAACTATATTGGCAAGGGGGCGTGATCAGCGAGTTACGTGTAGAGATGATTAGCATTCTTTTCACGAATCAGTAATCAGTCTGCCTTGGAGCTGCGGTTCTCCCCATTATTTTGTCATCCCGACAACCGAAGAATGTTTCCATAAAAACATTATTTACGTTGGTAGATTTCAAGAAATATACCCATCGGAATGTCTATATAAAGAGCTATTACTGACGTGGAATATTTCTTGAAAGCGTAATAAAACTGCACAGCCCGGGTTCTTTGATAATCAATGATTGTGGACGGTTTACATGCCTGACTTCACTTTTAATTTCTTTATACTTCTCATTCTCAAATACTTCTCGACATGATTTGCATCAATTCTTACTATATTATTTTTAGTGACGATATCAGAACAAACCAAATCGCTCGTAAAATACATTCGTAACCTCGAACTGCAGTCGCAGAACCGACACATATCGAGCCATTCCCAGTTGGCAGAAGAATACTCTCTACTCCACCGTTTAAGAGCCTGCCAAAATGGCCGTCCGCTGACCTGCACCGAGGGCATTGCTCGGCCGGGTCCCGCGACGCGACGGACGGACGGAGCGCTGCGGCAACCCGCGTCCCTCGAGGGGTCCCTCCGCGCAGGAGATTCGGCTCCGCGCTACACGGTCCAGCAAAGCGAGCGTTCGGGAGTCGCCCCGGTTTGCTTTCTTAGTCATCAATGGCGCTTCAGAAACCGGTCTGGCCCTCCGAAGATCAACACGCTAGCGACCCCGCTCCTCTCCTCTCGTCTCCGCTCCGCCGCGCGCAACCTGAGCGCCAACTGCTGAACAAATACACCCGCGCCGAAGGAGGTGGTTCCCTGGAACAGCGGCGTCGCGTCGCGTCGCACACATACACACAAGGCGCTCTTTTTTTTCGTCCGAGTGATGACGGCATGGGCCCGAACGCCAAGGAAACCGGCAGTGAAGGCTTCTTTCACCTCGGGAGTTTATCGGGGGCTACATCTGCGCCTGGACCTTCCTGTTCGGTTCCTTCAGTTACGTGTTTACGAGATCCATCACGACTTTAATAATACACCTTCAGCTCGGCGTCTTTCGTACTGCTATGTTACATTTCAATAAAATAATTGATACGAATGTATCAGAATAAGTACAAGAGTTAGGATATTGTCGAAAAATTAAATGTCACTTTGCATTATCACCATGTTTAATGTAACATCGCTTATTGATCGAGTATTGGAACTATTTCACTTTCTTTTGTACCCTATGTTTATTCTCGATAATACACTTTGTATATCAGAGACGTATAGAAACGTTCAATTTCTCGCTTCCAAAAAATCGTATCAATTTTTACATAAGTGAATGAGGATAAGAAAACCAACGGTATATTCATCGAAGCGAAGAAATGCAATAACATTTAATTTCTACGTAACGAATAATGTCGAATGAACGTCTTGCATCTGGCGGCCGATATGTTAAGACGTTCCGTGCACTGGTCTGATGTATATAATTAATTTTCATTTTTTAATGAGAATAGAATTTTTATGGGAATAACAAATAACAGTGCCCAAGTAGACGCGAAGTCTACTGCGCAAGTAGTTGAAAGCAACGAATTGACCCTTGTACGAAATGACCTATCACACACTACTTTTAATCGGATGCTAGAAAATATTTAGAACGCATTATTACCCAGCCAAAGTCCCTTCTCGAGGTTGCCACATCTATCCCACACCCGAACCAGCTCAACTTCTCGAAAAGCGCACGTCCCTCACCACTCGAGGCGACATCGCGCGCAGGAAGTTCTCCATGTGTTGGGTGCAGTGGATATCCGCCCGGCCGGCACGGAAACACACGTCACATTAAGCTTTCGTCCGACTGTCCTGTCGCGGGCTCTCGGGGCCGTTCCTTTCACGCGCCAAGATTTACGAGACGCACACGCGTTCCCTCAGACAGAGGACCCTCCGTGTTCACCAGAACCTGTTAATTGAGAGCTGCGTCCGCGACCGCTCAAACCAGATCCTAACGAGTCCGCGCCACCGACCCGCGCTCGCTCGCCCTTCACTGCGCGCGGCCTAAGCACGGACGACACCTACAAGTCGCCTACCCCGACGAGCGCGCCGATCCGGAATAGAAAGTTCACACGCACCGCCATTAATCCTCGGGGGGAAAAATCCGATCTCCTGCGTGGCAGGACACGAAGCTCGTTCGGAATGACACTCGCTGCGGTGTGAAAAAGGAAACGGCTTTCTTAGCGGGGCCCTTTTACGCAGGAAAAGCCAGCCGATCTCCTCCCACCTCCGGGCACAACCTGTTTACCGACCCCTGCCCTCGCGTCTAAACATGTGGCCGCCGAGTGTTTATGTAGATGTTTACGGCCCAAAGGGGGGAAGAGGAGGAGGAGGAGAAGAGTGCGGGGGTGGAAAGGGACTGGCGGGGCGCCGCGTCGGTAAAAACAAATGTGTAGGAAACGGCCACTGTGGGAACGCTGGGGGACGACGTGGGAGAAGAGTGTCACTGAGGTCATAGCTGGTCGTGGAAATTGAAACCAGCAAGAGGCCGTTCTTTTCAGGTCCAATCACAATCTAAATATATCCTATATAAAGAATCATTGTAATCTAATTGTAGAGCATAGTTCACAGATTAAGATCCAAGTTGTTTAAAATATTTCTGAAACGGTTTCTATCTTTTTTTCTTCCAAAAAACAAAGAGCTTCAATTGCTTCGGCACAAGGAGATACATACCAATTCTGCCACTTTATATTCGATATAACGATTTAAACTATTTGAACTATGAAACACCCTCAATAAAATTACTTTTAATGGAAACGAGCTGAACTTCAAACTACCAACATTCATGTACCGTTGACGCAATATGCAGTGACTAAGCGGGCCGCCCTTTGATACGAAAACAGGCCTCATCGTCAAGGTCTTAGGAAGATAAGATTAGTACGACGAAATGGAACAAATGATATCGTTTCACATATCAGAAATAATGTTTTTCTCAGATAACAAGAACACCAGCAATGGCAATGAACTCATTTTCTTTCGTATTATAAAGGAAGCCAACCAGAGGAGCAATGTTTTCTACATTCTACAGGGTTTAACAAGACGTTATCGTTTTATTAGTACCCTCTCAGTCTGGAAGGTGAAAACGCCCCATGAAAAAAATATTACCCCCACATACAAATATTTGATTTGGAAATATAAAAGGATTCAGATTTTTTCAGTATCATTATGCAATTAGTTCCGATTTGCGGCACAGTGCTGCCAGTCCCTTCATGGAGAATAAACCACTTTATCACAATGTTTCAAAAGTATTAAGAAACTGTTACTCGAGTTTTGATAATACTGTCAGATTTATTATTTTACATTAAGCTCGATTGAGTGTTACGGTAATTGACAAATGGAAAATTTAATTTACAACAGTATCCTACACAACGTACATTTATATTAATAGCAAAAGTGACTCATATCAAAAATTGCCGGTTTCATTCAAGTTAATTAATATATTCAGAAAATTGTATTTTTTTACTCGTAAAAATTAAGAAGGATGTATTCTAAACCAGCGGAGAGATGGAGTAAATCTTTTATCTTTGTCTACGAAGTCAATGGTCCCGTTCAGATCAAAAGTGTTCTTCAACAAAATGAGAATATTTGAAATGTAATACTTGTGTGCTGTGTGTTTACTCTTCCCCTTTTCGGAGGAGACTCGTGATGTACTGTAAGAGGACTTGTCTTCCACTTCTGGGTGCCAGGGTTCTAATCTCGGTAGCTCCATGTGGAATTTTATGGTCAAAGGGGGGTTTGCGGTCACATTTTTTAGAGGGGATTCTCCAGTTTTTCTCATAACACCACTGCTCCGTCATTCACACCATATCCTCATTCTGATCTAAATGAAATGAAGGGATCCGGGCAGTTAAAAGTTAAACCACACCAGACACAGCTAGACTCCCACTATTCTCAAATGTGAACATGTCTATTTTCGTCTAATCGTGTCTCTTCTTGTTAGTGCAGCAAGCCTTTTATACATATGAACAAGATATGAAAATATAGTAAGAATATAAGCCACACTTCGATCAGAATCGAGATATTAACGTTCGAGAACATCGGGAGACTTGCGACAAGCTGGTACGCCTTATCCTGTTTCTGCGCTAAGCCCTTCAAATACTCTGTGAATTCCAGGTGTGGCGGTAAGAGCACTGGACATAATAATATTGGGGAAAAATGAATTAAAAAATGTAATTTAGATTTAAAATGTCGAGTTAATTTTGAAGCTATTTATATCTCTAATCGTTTCGAGGAGCACTTTTCCTCTTCTTGAGGAACCTTAATATACTGTTGTCATTCGCAGAATTAATGTCAATGACAGAATTTATTAAGACTCCTGAAGTGCTCCTCGAAACTGTGAGAGATGTAAAAAGCTTCAAAACTGACAGAACATTTTTAATAAAAATGTTCAACCTAAATTATGGTTTTTGGCTTTGAATATGCATGTGAAGCGAGTCCCTGGTCGCGTTGCTCGGCGCGTGAGCGAGTGCTATGTGCTATGTGCCGTGTGCTGCGTGCGCAGGGCGAGGTGCACCTGCGCGCCGAGGGCGAGCTGCGCCTGCCCGAGCACACGACGGCGCTGCGCGTGGAGGGCTGCGCGCGCGTCGAGGTGCACGAGCGGGCCGTGCACGCGCTGCGCCACCTGCGCTCCGTCGAGCTGCGCGGCGCGCAGGAGCTCGTGCTGCACCCCTACGCCTTCAGCCGCCCCGGCGGCCCAGAGGTACGAGGAATATTGTTTCGGATATTCTAATTAATGCTGTTTTTAAAATTTAAATTCATTAATGCGGCTAGGCAGGAGAGCAGGCTTTATCATCCGAGTCTAGCCACAAATTCACTATTATTATTATTATTATTATTATTATTATTATTATATTTATTATTATTATTACTAAAACAATAATTTGAATTATTAACACCATTTTGGCGATTGAAATCAGATGTTAAAAAACGTCATTTGGACACGCAGATTTATAACTTGAAGTATCCACAAATCTTCGAGACCAAATTGTATGTACAAAATATCCCTCAATTAACGGGAATTAATATTAAATTCTCGTCTAAGCAAAGTTCCCCTTTTAATGTTACATTCTAGTTACTTAATTTCGAGAGGTTTCGTTCAATAATAACTATCTACCAATTGTGCAGACCTGAGGAAATTGGATTTATTTATTTAAACGTTAATTGTCGAAATCACTGACGACTATTTTTTACTGCTTCCTAATTGATATAATTATTGCTTACAAATATGAAATAATCGCGTAAAAATTTTCTAAAACTTAATTATACAATAAAAAGCGACTTCACAGCGTTTCACCACTATTCTCTTAAGTCTTAAATGCCAACTTTTTCACATTTCCCTTCTCTCAAGGAGAAAACACTCTCCGTGACTTTAGGTAGTTCAGTCTGTGTTCTACTACGCTTTCATCGACTTAATCACGTCGTCATTCCACCTTTGATCAGAGAATGCTCTCAACTTTTTTAATAACGCAGAAGATCCGCCAAATCTGAGATACTTCCATCGTAGAATCTTTAATGAAACCTAACACTACTGAACTGTACGAAAAAAGATCCCGGAAGTCAGTTTAATAAGAAGCAGTAAAATTAAGACAGAATATGACGGTTTCGTCTTAAGCATTTTTCGAGATATGTTCTGCCTTCTAGAGAGGTTCGAAAAATTCACAATAACTTAATCCATGATTTTTGTTGCAATTTTCCAAAGAAACAAAATAATGAAATTATAGTATAATTTATGATGGCATATAAACGAAGCAATGCAGAAAAAGAAGCGAAACGCCAAAGGAGTGAAAATTACCGAACATCCATTTATTTATCCATAAGGCACCGAAGTTAAGTATGGTTTAGATTTTCCAGAAGGACTTTCCCCAATTCGACCTATAACGGGTAAAAAAGGAAAAAAAAATATATTCGTTCAGTTCCGCATTGTTACCCTGGGCGCTATGTATTCTTTCAATATAATACCTGAAATTAAAATATTAATTTTCTTCTAAGGCGGATTATAATTACTTCCAGTTCTCAAAAAACCTTCCGCACTGAGCATAATTCCGGGCGGGAGAGTTCATTTTCACGAATAAAGTCGCTCGGTTCCAAAATTTTTTGTCCGGCAAAGCAGCTTTCCTTCCTGCAGAGCTTCCATTATAAACAGGCCTTGCTGTATTTCACTATCATTGGCCTTTGGTAGCCACCGTCCCACACAATATCACGTCGGTGGCAAATGCTATGTAAATGCGACGCCTCTGTGGGTTCTGCATTTTATCAGCCTACTAACGAATCCCGCATTTCTCTTTGATCTTGCTGCTTTGACGGGTCTCGGGTTCAGCTTGCAAACTCAGAGAAACCTCATCACCGACGAACAGTGACATCAAAATGTCGCATTGCACTTAAATAATTGGCAAAATTGCACTTAAATAATTGACAGACAGCGTCAGAGAGGTCCTTTAGATTGACTGCCAGTGGTCAAGGAGCGTGCAGCATGCTCTCGGCCCTTTTAATAATATAAATTCCTTAGAAAAATAATTAATTAACTTGCCATCCCTTAGAATGTTAATAAACTTGCACAGAGAACTGCAAATTGACTATATATTGACTATATATTGAGTAAACTACATTCACCATTAAACTCAACTCTCCCCTACAAACTCATTTAATTTAGGAATAAATTAAAACACATCTAAAAATTAACAACGTAACAGAATTTTGAAACTGTATAAAATTATGATTGTATTTTCCATCTGATTTGCGGGTACTGCAATCGTTACATACATCGTCTTGGGGAATATTTGTGTATGTAACAAATAAAACCTCTGGAAGTCAGAAATGGGGAACAGCCAGTAATACATTAAAATAAAGCTTTCTCTCGCCTCTGACAACGGCCGGGCGTGTGGGAGCTATTTGCGCGTGATATACTGCACGCGCAAAGAGCATAGAGGGCACCTGCACCCGCACTGGCGCTTTGAAGTCATCACTCACATAACATGTGCCCCGCAGTTCACTTTCCTCGGGATTGCTGACGAAAGGGGAAAACTAAATACGAATGAACCGACAGAGGCGTTTTTCAGTACCGCAAGAGACATGGCTAAACACTATCCATCAGCGGTATAGCAGGTCGTCCTCGTTTAATTCCCAGAATTCTCCATTACAAGCAAATTAACACATACTATTCTCAATTGAAAAAAAATACAGATTTTATGTTATGACAATGGCCATTAACTTTTAAAATTAATTCCAAACCTTAACATATTTACATTGATGCGTCACAAGATATTTAAAATGATTAACAAATTATTTTCTGTACACGATCTGCGTAGAAATTCAGCAAAACATTACCTGTCCTACTGGACTGAGTAAGAAATTTAAAAAACAACATAATTTCAGTATGCTTTCGTAGGCTTCCGCGGCCGGAGTTCATTCTTGGCTATCCGGGCCGCATCTCGGTCAATTGTGTTGACGTTTGAGCAGCAGTATAGGTCTGAAGAACGCCACAGCAAGATGGCAGAAACGTCAGCACAACGGACCCGAGACACGGCTCATCCCGGATACCCAAGAATGTATAATTGCAGTAGTCCAAATCTAACAATAATACCAATCATTGTGAACAATATTCGGAAAGAACGAGTTTCTTTGCTTATTCTGTTTACTTAAAGTTAATCAGAAACAGTGTTTTTCAACTAACTAAAAAAATACGAAACGTAATTATCATGTTCACCCATTCCAAGTTAAGGCATACCAGTATAGAAAATTTTGTCAAAATCAAATTACAAGTTGAAAAGTTTGCAGGACAGACCGACCTACATTAATTGAAAAGATATTGATTTGTACAAAATGATTTTGTAGATATGAACGGCTTAGAGTAGTAACTACATAATCCCCAAAAGCCACAGAATGACTCCTGTTAGTTGTATTCATAAATGTAATATTTCGATTTTGGTCGAAGAGGGTCTCATCTTGTTACTGCCAGAAGCTCTTTATAAATATGAACTAGTAAGAAAATACGCCCCACTTGCACGAACATTTACGAATTAACCAGTCGTCTTATGGCTGGTGTGGCGTATCTTGTAACTGCCTCACGTCCTTCATAAAGACTAATGTCATGATCCTCCCCTACCCCCGAAATCTTCTGGACCTAAGATTCTGGGAGGAAATTGTTTACTGACAAGAGGGATCTTAAAATTTTCTATCTCTCCCGCCCCCCCACCGAAAAAAAACAACACGGTACGTCCATCATTAATGTGATTGATCAAAATTTCCTGTGGGTCGGGCGGGCGGTCTGCGTGGGCGGTGTGCAGTCTTCCGCAATGTCGCACAGCGGTCGGGCGGAGGGGGCGCCTCTGCTATCAAAAAGCGCTTCCGCTCGATAAACGCCTCGACACAAAACGACTCCTTGTTCCCGCGGCGCCGATTTTTTTAGGTCAATCGTTTTATACGCCGCGGGTGAAGCTTCGATAAGATTTTGAGCAGCGCTTCTCAGCTGCCAATACAGTAACTAAGGCATGAGAGAAGGTTATACGAATGTACTTATTGCACAACAAGGAACACGCGTTAAAGACGCCACAGCATTCGGACAGCGCCAACTAGAAACGACGGTTGGGGAGACTGGTGACCCAAACCTCCTATAGACCATTTGCCCAAACTCTTTTGGAGCCTAAAAGGTTCCATTTCCTTCACAATGAGCGAATAATTCATTTTGAAAGAACTTTCGTCTCTACTTATGGGCTAGAAGTCCAAAGTTGTGGTAGATCCGATATTTTCTTCCTGCCTCGGGATGGCTAGTTTAATAAATTGTATTACCTGTTTTTGTGTAAATGGTTTAATATATGTAATGCCATGAGAGACGATCGTATAATGCGCAGATCGTGGATCACAGCCACCTTGCGATTTCGACCGCAAGTGTTCACAGAAAATCAGTTTCATTTTCTATCGAACGCCTCATTTCGATTCCTTCAGTCAGCAAATTTAAGCGTTCCTTATCTGCAGTAGTTTATAACACACCTTTTCATGCGGCGTCCTTAGCATTTTTGACGTGATGACTGTTCCTGCTCGTTTCAAACGTATATGTACTTTTCTTTTGTAATAATAATAATAATAATAATAATAATAATAATCGAAATGGTTCAAAAGGTCGACATTTTTCATCAGGGTACCAGTTAGGTACCACTGATTTAAAGAACTACTATATTTCTGCGTTCCACAGCGCTAATGTACAGGTTGACTCAGAATACATTTTACAAATTTCTACGGCGTGGAGAGGGACGAGGGCGGAAATGATCGCTTTTCTCTAATGTACATACACTGGTATATTTTATGTAGTAAAGCATGTAGTATATATTTCATTCAACGGAGTTGCCCGTGTGTCATTTGTCCTAGATTGTTAGGGAACTACTTAATTACCGATGTTTTGGAGGTCACGTTTTGACGCCATGAAAGAGATTTCGAGTACCTGCCGAACGCCTAAGCACACGGGCTTGCCTAACAATCAGGGGCAAATGTTTCATGTGACAATTTCGTTCTTCTTATATTATTGGAAATTACCCAACGCCAGTTCTTTTGCAAAAAGTGATCATCTTCGATCCCCCTACTTGCCCTAGAAGTTTGTAACATTCTGAGCGCCCCTCCACAGTAACCTCTTGCTTGGCGTGCCGCAGGGCGCGGAGGCGGGGTCGTCGGAGAGCGGCGGGGGCGGCGGCGGCGGGTCGGCGTCGCGGGGCGGGGGCGGGCACCCGGACGTGGCGTCGGCGCCGTACGGCTCGTCGCACGGCCATGCGCTGCCGCCGTCGCCGGGGCTGCTGGAGGCCGAGGCCGGCCCCAGCGTGGTGGTGGAGGGCGCGCGGCTGCCGGGGGGCGTGCCCAGCTACGCCTTCCGCGGGCGCCTGGCGCGCGTCGCCCTGCGCCGCTGCGCCATCCAGGGCAGCGTGGCCGCCTTCGCCTTCGCCAGCCTCGCCGCCACGCACCTGCTCGAGATGGCGGACTGCACCATCGCCGCCGTCGAGGGGCAGGTGGGTGAGCGGCAAGCGACCGACGGGGACTCGTCTTCCCAATACGGTTCATGCGTTTACTCCAGGTTCTCAAATTTCGAAACCAGTTTCTGGTTTGAAGTGAGTTTCCTGGGAGTTCCACTATTTTATCTGCTCCCCAGCTACCATTCCACCATTATCTTTCATTCCATAGTGTATGCCTTATCATCTACTCATGAATCATTTGTTCTCATGAATTCACTCATTCAACTAATGAATTCTTTGAGTTGGCGAACATTTCGGTTCACGATATTTGGTCTACATGAAAGTGATACTAAGACTAAATTAATTAATTTGGGATGCATAAAGTACCTACTATCAAAGATTGAAAGGAGAGAAGCTTTGCCACTTTTCCCAATCTCGCCGGCACGCATCTGCTCGAAATCACAGACTTCGCGCTCGCCGCCGTCGAGGGACAGGTGGGTGGGTGGATAGTCTCCCAGTGGCCCACTACAATTCCCCTTGGACGGTTGGGCACATCCTTCATGTGATGGGGGCGGGTGGCGAATATTCACCAGTCTTCAGACTATTCGTTATTTGATAAATTTATTTATAATTATATTTTATCACGCACATTTCTTAGTACACGTTTTTTATGTTCACGAAATGAAGGAGTTAAGACTTTCAATATTCAACTTTATACTGGGTATTGCAGCTCAAATCTAGATCTCTAGATGACTAACAGAATTTGTGGTCTGTAAAGCGTTTTTGCAGTTACTTTCCTTGGACTTTTACAATTTCTCCCCCTTTTTATTCATTCATTACATCCACCACTCATTTCTTCACTATTTCATTATCATTTAGTAAGTTCTTCATGTACTCATGAGAATATTGGCCATCGTTTGTGAAACTGAACGTGTGAATACAGGCCACTGGGATACATCAGTCATATTAAATGTTAAACAATTCATTACGTATGCATGAAGTACGTACTATAAAGGCATTTACTAACGTGCATGATACAGAATAATACATAAAACTATCAAATAAAGATATCGGAACAGCCGAGACAATGGGTAAGCGCATGTGATGGTAGGTCTGTGAGCTCTCTCCCCCATTAATAAAACAAGGGCGAGTCTGTAACGGTCGATTAGAGAGAGGACAATCCCGAGTGAAGTTCGCCTAACGAGAACTGGATGGTCAATTGACATCGCCGCGGAAAATGAGGTCCCGCGCGTAAGGGCGCGCTTCATTTCCGACGGAAGAGTAGGGCAGTGGCGCGGCGGGCGTCGCTCACACTGCAGGGCGGCAGCGGGGGCGGGGTGGGGCGACACGTGGCGACATTTCTGGCGCCCTTTGACGCCGGACGGCGCCGCCGCCGCCGCCGCCTGGCCCACGGGCTGGCGAGCGGCCAACCTCCGTGAGCTCCGCGCATCGCCGCACTCCCGCGCTGCCAGACGAAGAGGCGCCACTGATGTGGAGAAACTGGCCTAGGAAGGGACCAAGTGACTGCTACTACTCATTCGCTCGCCAATTGGCGCTCCCGCCCTCGTTTCTTCGCAGATGGCTATTTTGGGTATGATTTCGACGATGCCTCGTGCGATCTTTGTAGAATATATGAAGGTAGAATGATGAAAATATGCACGAGAAACAAATGAAATCACAGCGTGCGGTGCTATTTAAGGTTATTTAATTTTTTTTTACATAAAGCATATTTCACATTTTTTGTGACAAGCACTACGAATATTTTAAAACCGAGTCTAAATGTGAGGTCATACGTTCAGGTTCCGGGTGCTTTCAACGAACAAAATCGTTTTACGAAGAGATGTTGGCTGAATAGTTGTTGTGAGAGAGGATTAACTTCTCTGGAGGCAAGACGATGTTCACTTGTTTACCGAACAGTCACTTCGGTCCTTTCTTAGGCAAACTTATCTAAATTACAGTAGATCCACGAAGAACAATTTCCACTCAATACGAGCTATGTTGTATTGGCAGCCTTGCCACCTCCTTAACCATCCGCTGTCTCCTGACAGCCTGCTATTTGTCTCCCAAAGAGGAAAGATCGCTACCCCTATGGCTCGCAACACAAGCCCCGCCTTCCTGTTTTACGGGACATCGATGGCGCTGTTGCTTTGGTTTGATGTTATGTTCAATGCGAACAGAAGAGCAGATAAGTTCATGTACTGAAGTTATGCCAATTCTTCGACACTTTCCACATCCAGGAATTTTGTTTCTAATGACCTTTTCTTATATTTTACTATACATCACTTTTATCACATTCAAATTTTACATTCACTATTTCATAACTCCGTGGGGAACAATAAAGTACTATGTAAACGTACGGATAAAAACTCTTCATTTTCTGCTTTAATTCTGCCTTTCCGAGTGCGCGACGCAACGCAGCAATATACAATAAGCCTTAAGACAGGCAGTTTAATCAGAACAAATCAGAAACAAAAATTACAAATTTCCAGACAATCTCCACTTTTTTATAAAATATGAAATCCCCCAACTTATCCACTTCAAATATCAAAAAGATACACAAAAATATTGTGCTATCTGCGCCTGGCATTTCTAATATACTACTGTATTTTTATTTTGGTATTTATTTTTCAAAAAGCAGCACATTCTATTAACCGACATGAAATAAAAACAGTTTAGTAAGCAGCAGTTTCTTCCTTCCCGGGCCACGAACCACACGCCACCCGACACCTTCACGACAACTCCCTGCTAACCCAGACAATGCAATCGTTGCGCGACTTCGCACGTCCTTTTTCCCTTGACCGGATTAAGCCAGCCAGCTTTCCACCGGCACGGAGTGCGTGGAAGCGGCCTTCCGCTGTGATTGGGGCGGGCACTAATTGGAGCGCTAATTGGCTTCGCTCGCCCCGCCGGCGCCGCGCACTAACAAACGCGCCCCTGGCGCCGACGGACCGGACCGACCGACCGGGTCGCGGACAACGAATCGGACGAGGATTTTTCCGCGAGGCACCAGGATGTTCGTTCCAACGCCCGCCCGCTCGGTTTCCGTCCTTCGGAAGTTCCGTGTCAGCTGGTGCGAAGCAGCGGAGGCGAAACAATCGTTTCTTGTAGCGACGGCGCGAATCTGTTTTCTCGAATTCGGAACCCTAATGCTCCTGCATTCCTCGACACCATGAGAAATTAAAATAAATTAAGACAACGCTCTTTCACGAAACACTCGGGCAGAATAATTCGGAAGGTGGGTTGAATTTCAGGAAAGATGTCACCGCAAATCATTCCAATTGTATTCATAAATTCCTTTGTATTAAAAGAAAATTGTAAGTTTAGGAAAGATTCGTTGGGTACATGTAGATTAACGTAACAGAAACGTTGCACACCTAAAAGGATAGAGCAGAGCAGGAAGAAAAATGAGATGGAAGTTTTTCCATTCCGTTTCTTGCGTCTATTGTCCACTTCCAGAGAAAACAAAAACCGTGACGAGCACAAGGAGACGGTGGGAAGTACTAAAGGGGAAGAGAGAAGAGGGTGTGGACAAGGAAGGGAAACATAACTTTCACGCGGAAAGTGGGCGGGGCCCCTTGCACCCACGCGCGTCCGGTGGAAACACGAGGCAAACGTCCGCTCGCTTGACAATGGATGACGTCGGCAACAACACCGATGAATGGCAACTTCTTTGGGGTATTTCAATACATCAATTAGCTAACTCGTGCCCGACAATAAAAATCGCTAAGTTAGCTAAAAAGTTGAAGTTATCGCAATACATTTACTTCCCTCCTGTGGGAAATGAATCGGCGGGCATCTTTAACACACCAATAACCAACTTCTCCAGCATAATTCGAAATCCCACACCCAAATAGAACGTACCTCACACAGGTTCTACTACCGCAACATGTCATCAGTTTCTTCCAAGAAACAAACGAAATAAACACTGCACGTTAAAACATTATCAAATGTTCCAATACATTATCAAGTCGGGTATCTTCGTTCAACTTAAATTCCCAGTTGGGAGACATGATTCGAAAACACAAGCGAGCAATGGGGATCAGATGTGGATCGTATTTTATCATTGCTATTTTTTAAATTCAATCTTCATGTGCCGATTTCTGACTGAGTTGTATTCTTCGATTAATAATTGTATAATTTAAATGAAAATGTTTTATTTAAATTATTTTATTAATTTAATTTCCAAGCCATCCAACTAAAGCCATTAAGGAACCAAACTCAAGAACGTCTTTCTACTGATGTGCGCAAGCCTTCAAGCACTTTTCAATGGAGCATATTCCTCATAATAATCATCTGTCACTGAAATGACAGATCCACCCACATTCGACTTCGGTATGCACAGGCCATCAAGCGCTTCTCGGCGGAGAGCATTCCATCATTATTTCTATCGTATCATAATCACGTCTCCATTACGTTCCCAATCCATCCAGATAGTCACAGTGGAAAACACTCAAGATTGTCCCAGAACTTGTTGTGGGCAGGTGTTTGAAGGAGCCACTGGTGCCGATTCCTCCATCATTGATCCTATCATACATCAATCATCTCTCCGTTCTCATCCCAATCCATCCAGCTGCGGTCCTTCTGCAACCGCACTTGAGGACGTGTTTGTGTTGTGCGCTTGTGTCTCGTCGGCGCGCCTGGCGGTGCACTTGCCGCAATATCTTCAGAAGGCGCGCGCGCTGTGCGGTGCGCAGGCCTTCAAGCGCTTCGCGGTGGAGCGGCTGGTGCTGTCGGGGCTGGCGCTGGAGACGCCGCTGCCGTCGCGCGCGCTGGCCGACGTGCGCGTGCGCGGCGAGCTGGTGGTGGAGCGCGTGTCGGCGCC
>BOPP01000235.1:985927-1020343 GCA_017312745.1 Gryllus bimaculatus | reverse complement strand
CTGGGCTGTCCGGGTGACGCCGCGTCGAAGGCTGAGTTGCCGACGTTTCGACCATCCTGTCGTGGTAATACCAGCCCTGAGGAAGACCACAACAGGATGGTCGAAATGTCGGCAACTCAGCCTTCGACACGGCATCACCCGGACAGCCCAGATCACCCAGTAGTAATGATGTGTTCAGAAAATTTTTAAGCAAATTAGTAACAGTGGCACCCAAGAATCAGAAAATAATTCGAACCCTGAATTGGCAGAATAAACCAGTTGACTATTGAGTTCAACAATAACATTCATGATTTTCCATTCTCAGAACGTCCATTGACTTTTTAAGGCAGAGAGTATAACAAACGTTATTAAACAATTTTTACATTTTTGTAGACCAATGTTTCAAAGGTCTTTGGCCTTCATCTTCAGGGCCTTTTTATATTTGTTTTTTGGTTAGGGTAAGATTAATTATTCCACAATACATTCTTAAATCAAAAAAGGTGGAACTAAAACAATCACACGAATATTATAAATTTTCTTCACAAAAATATAATTTGATTAAGCATGACCTTTGAGAGGAATTGCATAAATTACTTTTGAACATGAATAGAAATAATGTAATATATTTTTTGTGAGTCTGAAACAATTACTTCACTCATGGTCCTTCAATCATGGACCATCCAAGAATTTCAAGAAACATATCAAGAAAGGCAGTCTCTGAGTAATTTAAAATTTAATATTCGTAAAGAAAATAATATTCAATATTGTCAGTGGCCATAGGTACCATCCCAATTCATTTCTCTCCCTCTATTATTTTGAAAGCACAAAGAAAAAAGTTTTGTTTGTGCCAAAACTATTTTCAGGTTTTGGATAGCAGATGCTGTGATTTCTTTATGATCATTGCTAAAGTTGTTGGAAAGTTAAAAATGTTAAGGTAATCATTTCAATTTATAACTCTGTTTTCAAAATAACACACTAATTGTTGAATCTTAATGGTTGATTGTACTCAAAATAATTAATTATTTGCAACAACTGAGTAAGCATTTTAAAATAGCCCAAAACTATCAGGAAAACTTGTCAAATTCTATTAATTACATATTCCCTTTCTCATACACGCTCAGAAATAGTGAGAAGCAGAAAAAGAGAAATGGGAGCTAATAAAATGTTTTGGTCAAGAAGCCTTAAGAAATATACATATGCATTTCAGTTTGATATATTAAATTAAATTGATATACTTTAAAATATAGTATTAGAATTGTGATGAAATTTGTAAATATATCTTTAATGTTGTAAGCTATCATTAGAAAAATTGGACTGAATATAAGAAATTGCAGTATGACACAGGTACCAAAACACAACAGAAATATATCAAATGCATATTTAGAAAACATTTATGAGTACATATCTTCATTCTGCAAAATTTGAACATAATCAGAATGAAATCTGCATTTAGTAGGATGTTCAAATGTATTTCTGGTAAATTAATTCTGGAGTTATTCAATATAATAATTTCTTCTTTTTCCCCAACTTAAATAATTTATATTACCCTTAACCCAACTCATATTCAATAACAAAATACCACACAAAGCGCCATCATGCATTTGGTTGGCTGCCTACCTGAAGGGCAAGATGCCGTCCAACGCCTGGTTGATGGTGGGAGCTGTAGCAAGGGCAAAGCCCTTCCCCAGCAGCTGCTGATGGGCACCATACACCTGTTGAGCCAGCTCCTCTACCAGCTCACTGTCCTCTTCCAGTTCTTCAACTAAAAGACCAATTTGGGAATGGAATGAAATCATCCAGTGTAAACCTTAGGAACGTGTTTTTTTAAAGGGGAACAAGAGGGGATTAAAAACAATCAACTTATTAAATCACTTTCCTAAACAAAATTTCAGCGGAATTTTGATAAATTTATTACCATTATTTTAATAATTATTGTATTATTCTGGATACTAACACATGCTTTGTTTATTGGGCATTAAAGTGATAGCATTTTGCTAAATGAGCAGATGGTAATCCTGAACAACGCCTTCCTGAATATTTACATTACATAATTAATTTTGACATTTTTTAAAATTGAATGTAAATCAAGGAAAATTAACGTCATTTACCACTGAACAGCACAACCTACAGCATTCCAGCTGGATGTTGTAGTAATTTAATTGTAAATATACAAACATTCTTGAATGTTAAATGCAACTGAATGAGATGGGAATTGACAGCTATTTAGAAATACATTTGTCATTTACATTGATGAGATATAGCAAAATTCACCTGATGTGGGAGGTAGAAGTAAATCCTTTTTCATTAAAGATGCAGCACACATTCCTCCCAGAAAAGCAAGTTCTGTTTCTAAGTGGCGAAGGCCATCACCAGGTCCCATTTGCCACTCATACCCCACCACAAGGCAGCGGAAACCATAGAAGCATGCCTTTTCATCTTTCACATAGTCAGATGCTGTCTCTAGTGAAAATATTACTTCATTGCCTGCAAAAATAACCAATTTCTTTTGTGTAATCATGGTACAATACAACTACAAACTTTGGTTTACTAGAGATGCTATAGTCTCCTCAACCTAAACACTCTAGATCTGTACTTAAGAATCACAAAAATTAGATTCTAAAGTAAAAATCACATGAAGCTTCAGTACAAGAAATCTTATTTCTTCTCACTAGTTACAAGTATTCCAAAATAATAAGAAGTAGCATCAAAAAAGTACAACAAAAATACTTGACTCAAATGTGCCCACTTAGGTTGTTTAAGAAATAAAGAGGATAAATCGGTGTTATCATACACATGAAGCGCATTCCGACTTGAGAAACGTTTTAAGACAAAAGTGACAAAATGTGTTTCAATGCTTGACTGATTAACAATGTTCATACATATTTTAGATTCTCAGAAGAATCCAAAAACTATACGGTATCACAAATATCTTGAAAAATAATTGAAAAGGAACAGAATTTCTGATCTACAATACAATACATAAAAATTAAAACAAAAACATTTAAAACATTTGCATACCTGGCAATACAATGGCAGTCTGGGGCCAATTGGCAGGGCCACGACTGAACTTGTGCAACATGGGCCAATATGGGGCAGGCCCAGAATCGGAATCGTTTTCAGAGGCAGTTGGAGATGTTAGTGTCACAGCTGGTCCAACTGCTGCACATGCAGCACCACCCAGACTAGGAATGTAGAGTTGCAGGGAGTCTTCCGCTTGCGCAGTACCGCATCGTGGGTCAAACTCGATGCATAGCCACTTGACAGATTCTGGAAATGCCACTCTGTAATTCGCTACTGTGGCAGGTTTGTATGGGTGGTCACTCTCTACCCAGGCATAGTGATGCGAAGTGGTGGAAGCTGTGGCAGGTGCTACTCCACCTGCGCTGTCTATGGACCCAGTGGAATGCTGCATGCCTGGTCCAGACAGAAGGTTCAAAGCTGCCACGTGAGGCAGAAGTTCATGGATTAACCCCAGGACTTGCACACCACTCTGTAAGAGAAAAATACCGAACTGTACAATAGCTGGAACTGTGGAAAACAAGAATAAAACTATAGTGCACTCATGCTACAAAATTTTACACATTCAATACCTATTTTATATCATCTTTTCAACTAACACTAAATAACTTCAGTAATATAAAAACCTATTATTTTCACTAACAAGATTGGATATGATTCCAAACCATTGACTGATATTTCAAATAAAGAACTTTAATAAAAACTTTTATAGAAATTAAATAAACTCTACTCTAATCATTAATGCTACAAGAAAGAGAACTGCATCAGTCAGTTTTTTACCCTTGGGTCAAGTGTAGCCAAAGGTGATATGTGTGCCAACATTAAGGGCAGCAGTGTTGTAATGAGGCATGCATTGCCCAGCACTTCTGCAGCCGCTGCATCCTCAGATCGCTCTCGAGCCAAGGCTGCCAACTCCACACAGCGCCTGACCACAGCTGTCGCCAGGGCCAGAGTGCACCGGGCCGCCTGCAGCTCTGCCCAGGCCCTACTATTCTGCTGACTCTCTGAATCTTGTGGATTGCTGCAAAGGCAAACAGGGCCATTTGTAAACAAAAAACTTGGGAACAATGGAAAGCAGAGGCAAAATTCGCTGCTGAAGGACCATCTCTTACAACCTTTGTTCTTCCCCAACACATTCAATCTTTCCCCAATACATTCCATCAACCATGAAGGAAATAATGATAAACAGAAAATACTCATGAGAGAAAACTTTTCTTGTTTCAAAGAAATAATTAATTAAAGTCATGAAACATATAATTGACATTTTGTCATGAACAATCACACATTCAACAAAAAAAATAGGGTTTTCATTTCTGTTTATAAAATTTTGGAGATATGCGAGATGCAACCAAAATGTTTTGTTGATTTGGACACTGGGGATGAACCTGTCACAGGTGTCATTCCAAAATATTCTACCTTTATGCTCAGTGAATGGCTGTGCATCCAAGTGGAACATTGTTTTGCCCTGTGCAGCTTCATAAAGCTATGCCTTAGTGACTCAACAATTTTGATTTGAAAGATTGACAGGGCAAAGAATTTGCATCAAATTTCATTTTTCAACTTAAACTACTGGTGCTACAACAGCACATATTTTCTTGCATTGTTTTGCAATTTCCCGGAATTTAGAGACTTTAACAAAAATCAGACCTAAACCATTTCATAAGCACATTTTGCACTATCTGCGAAAAAATTAAAGACAAAATTTGAAGTTGTTTTCGAGGAAATCTATCCTAAAAAAATTCATTTTACCGCAAAATTACGTGAAAACCAACCTTATTTTGAACAAATTGCACACAATCTTAATTAGGATCTACTTTTGAAACAACAGATTTTATTACAAAATAATTTTGTTTATAATATTCTAAAGGTAGGAAGATGCTGACACTTTTACAATTTTCAAAATTTTAGAAAATGCAATGAAAATTGTACCTATGCAATTTTTTGCAAGACCAGTTCTTTGACCCATTTGTGGAAAAAATTGGGAGCTATTTTTTAAACAGAATTCCGTAAGAGTCTCTCGTTAAGTACTTTTAAAAATTAAATATCCATTTCAAATACAAAGGGCCATGACAATAACTTGATCGATCATTGAACATGAGAACATTAATTTTGTCCTGCCTACAGTTTATCCAGTAGCTTGTAGAGAGTCAGATGAAGGGACGTTTTGGCGTAAACCAATTTTTCCGCACAACGTATTCGAGTAAACTATTTACTGCATATCATAGGAGCAAGAATTATCATTTTTTTCTGTATCAGGAACCCACAATACACGTTTTGATGATAAAAAGTCCTAATTTTTCACTATAGGATTACATTATTTTCTCTACACTTTGTAAGGAGTATGCGAGAAAACAAGAAGTGTTGTACGCTCCAGGAAACCTATGGTACATGCCAGAGCAAAACCTTTTTTAGGTGCAAACACTTCAAGGAAATTAACCTCAGTCGATGATAATGACATTGTGGATGAACATCAAAATCCACAAAACCAGAAATGCAGCCAAAGCTCATGAGACTATCCTTGCAGATAGTAGATGGAAAATAACAAACATTAAGTGGCAGAAAAACAACGCAATTATGCATTAGTTGCAATGATTCTACAAACTAGAAAAATAATACAATAAAATACAAAAGACAATAATAATAAAATAAGGTGTTAATTTGAAATTGCATTTCTGTAAAATAGCATCTTGTGTGATTTCATCACTCACAAGCAAGAGAATTTTCAAAATGCTTTTCCAAGCCAACTACAAATGTCAAACATATTCTTTAAATTATTGAACTCAGTATTTTACAAAAGTAGTAATAAGAATATTTTCTTGATTTTTATCATTTCAAATTCTAGCTATCAGCCATCAGCTCACCTGTAATATAAGATTTGGGGTATTTGCCCACGAGTTTGGGTGGTTCCATTGAAGCTCAGGGAGCAAGTAGAAAAGGTGAATGTGGCTCCATCAGGGCCCTTGACGGAGCTAAGGCCACCATCTCCGTTTGACGTACGACCACCATGATTCCGAAGTCGGACAGCGTACTTCGCGCCTTCTCGGATGGGAACAGGTCTTTCGAAGCGGATCTCAGCGACATCAGCGACGCAATCATCTGGGCCAAAAGTCCCCCTGGCCAATTCCAGACTGTTCCAGCGCTGAGCATGGGATGGGTCTGCCCCTGCTGCTCCCACAGCAGCTGCTGCAGCAGCACTGCTCTGCTGCAAACATATCCAGCACAAATCATCTCACACGTATCACCAAGGAAAAATCTTTGCAACAATGCAATGAGGACTTTTCTGTGAAGTGAACCATATAGACTGTAGGATTATTTTCTTGCAACTTGACATTATGATCTATTATTATTATGACATAGGGTTTTATAGTATATTTTTATGCACCCATATTCAAGATAACTTTTCATTTAAAACAACATTTAGAATTTTATCATGAGTACTCCCCAAAACAGCAAAATAAATTAGTGCATAGTTTGATTTTCTCCTTTGTTTCACAAGAACACCTCCAGTCTAGTCAGATTTCAAAGTTTACTTGAAAGCAAAAGACAGCCAGGCATTGCCATATTTTACTTACATCATCCAAAAGCTCAAGTTCATATTCATAAGTTCCAGCTCCTCCATAAACACAGACACCTGCAATCACCACGCCAGGGCGGTCTACTGTAAAGCAAATGGCATCAGGAGCACCACTGCCAGTGTTCCAGGTACGACTTTGGTTAGTTCGGGTAAAACGAGATGGAGTAGTATGTAAAACACGACCACAGGCTCCTTGAAGATCTTCCTGAAAAGTTAAAAAAAATATACATCTACTTAATTTTGTTGTTAGAAGTATTGAAAACTGGCATGATTACTATTAATAAATTCTTCACTTTCCACTAAAAATTTCTTTGATAATAGAAAAAGTAAACATAATTCAAACAAAATAAAATAGATTTGTACTAACATCAGTGCCACTAGATTGTGATGCCAATTCAGCAATGACACGAGCCAAGAGATGGCAGCAATGCCTTACTAATTCTGGTGACAAAGTAGGTCGTTCATGGCACAGAGCCTGACGCACAGGAAGTGCTGCCAAACCCAGTAGACGCTCCAGAACTTCACGAAAGGGCCATGCTGGTGCTGGGGCACCCTCCACCTACAGAGGAGAAAAAATTATAATTTCACCACAAAAATGTAGGTTAAAAAATCCTTCAATGTAGGGGGGCTCACATTACACAGAGGAAATTTCCAACATCCGGGTACAGCAAAAAAAAATGTACCTGACTACGATGGCTCATTTGCTCAGCAAGCACAGGATAGTGATGTGAGTCAGTCCCAGCCAACATGGCCAGACCAGCATTGTCAGAGGGACTTGGTTGTCGCCGTGGATCAGTCACTTCTATCCCGCTACCAAGCACTGGGAAAGTAGAACGCAGGCGAACTGATGGGCTGCAAAGTGCTGCCAGAACAGCACTCAGCAAGCGATCCAAACTGCGAGCCTCAGGAGCAGATGTAGCAGGGCCACTACCTTCCTGCAATGGTTTAACAAAAGCACATGAAATCACTTAAGATACAAAACACCTGCAGATACAAAACACCTGCTGATACACAATCACCTGTATTATTTCTGTGGTACACATACATCTTGCAGCTTTCATAAAAAACTAAACTAGTGGTATGCCAAAGAGAAAATTGCACAGAGAGGTTACAAATTGCACTTTCACTTTATAAATATAACTAAATTTACTAAATATAAGATGAGGTCTTTTCCTGAACATCTCAATTGAAAAATACAGCATCTGAGCTTAAGCCTAGTTACTTGTAATTTGATTTTTACTGTCTTTTTATGCCAAGAAGGAATTTGAATGTTGAATAAACAATAAGCTGCAAAGGCATTAAATATCACATGTATCAACAATACCCAATAATACTCCTAGACATATTGTTGATAGAAGTATGCATTCTATATTCAAACATAAAGACAGAATTATAAAAATTTATTTTCTTAGTTAAAATTTCTCAAACTTGGAAGTTTGCCACTCTACTTTGTTACTTGCAAAAACAGAGATTTATGAATTCAGAGTTTACACCTCAATTATATGAAAATTAAACAAAGTAAATTTCAATTACTCTCTGATAAAGAATTTAAAAGAACTGTTGAAGAATCAGAGGCCATGAATAAGTGTGTGACTGGAAGATAATCTGGTGTCACACAAAGGAACGTTCTTAGATAGCATCAGATGAAAGGCTAACACGAATTCAAAGCATACAACATCAGAGGATGATGCAGTATGGGGAGAGAAGAATAAATAACAATGATATACATGAAGATAAAGGATGGTAGTGCCAAAAAACTTGTTGATGATTTTACGGAACAGGAAAATAGTGACATCTCAAGCAATTCGTAAGACCATTTTAACATTTTCATCAACAAGACAATTTGACATTTTATTTTCACTAAATAATAAAATTAGTCAAAAATAATAACAAAAATTAGTCAAAAATTAAGACAAAAAACCTGGAGGCCTCTTTAAAATTAGGGGGTCATCTTATAATCAGAGTTGGCAAGTATTCGGATAGATATGGTATTATTAATCAAATAGAGAGTCTAAATTAGGCAGATGCAAATGCAATCTTGCAATACATGTCCCAGTTAATGGTTTGTTTCAGGTCATCAATGATCCAATAACTTGAAAGCAGTGTATCCATGGGCCCATCTAACATCACATTCCTTGCAGCATAATCTACACAATGTGATTTTTGCTTCTATATTTTTCAGGATTCGACACTTCTATGTACCCCTACTCCATGGTAAACGTTCAGTATCTTGAATTCAGAGATGTGCTGATGGAGGATGAGGTTCTACATAACAGAATTCTCATACGGGAATGCTAATGTTATGAATTACTGACTACAAAATAATAATCTTTAGTTCTCACATCAAATTAGAGGCAAATCCTTACAAGAACAGAAAACCCAATTCAAATTTGCTAGCATTATTGATACCAACTTAAGAAGTTTATTTAATAGTTCCAAAACATTATGCAAATTGCCCGACCATTACATGAGATTTTCCATTAAAGAGTAAGAATTTAAATAAAATATTGTAGTGTACTTGGGCTTTACATTTATCTTTCAAGTCATGAATATTTTCTTTTCAAATACTACATTAAAAGTGACATGGTCAAAATTAAAACTGGGACATTCAAACCGGATGCAAAATTTTCCCCATACCAAATGTACAAGAAGTGATTGTACCTTGTCCATAGAAGCAAGTAGTTCACACAAGCAGCTCCACTTAAGGTATGCAGTAGGATAGAATGCATGGAAGCAAGCAACAAATGTTTGATGACACTCTTCCAGAATACCAGCAGTCATCTTAGCATATGGTGTAGAACCTGCAATGATGGTTAAAGCTATTAGAATGAACATTTTATTTGAAGTATTCTCAATTTCAATTAGAATATTCTTGCAACAAACATTTTACTCAACACTATAACTACTTAATCATTTTTCTTTTCACTTAAAAACTCGTTAGATTAACATAAGTGATAGCAATAATCTTTGACAACAATGAAGAGTATGTTGGTTCATCAACAATGGCCTGCTTCAATCTTTCCTTCAGTAGAATGAACTTTGCCCACACTACAAAGTTCCTTCTATGAAGTTCAGTTTTATCATGATCACTAACATACAGCATTCAAACATTTTACAACATTCACTCACACATGTTATGGAAGTATTGAAAATACTATAGCACTATAGTTATCATACATAACAGATACAACTTTCCAGGGAGGCATTCGATGATCCTTAATTGAAGAGTACAATTTAATATTGTTTTTTGAACAGCACTCACTCTTTTGTGTACGAATTTTGCCAGTTTTGCGAGCAGCAGCAGCTGCAGGAAGAGGGTCAGCCAACAGCTGTCTCAGCAAAGCGCGGATGTCACCAATACTTTCTGCTAAACGAACAGACTCTGGTGGAGGACGTCGGCAACCAACTGTAACAGAAAATTGACTGCACTTGCAACAAATCTGCAATCAAGTATGATCTGAGATTGCACACTTTCAACCCATGTCACTCCAAACAGTAGGGCATTAATCAAAGCTCAAGGAAACTGCCACCTTCTGATATTTTTAAACTTCAGTATAAAATTAATAATAATAATAATAATAATAATAATAATAATAATAATAATAATAATAATAATAATAATAAACTACACAACAATACAAACAAACAATGGAGACATATATAACAATATTTTTTGTTGATTATTTTCTCCTTAACTGAAATGAAATGTTCATAATCTCTCATTAACTGAAAGGAAATTTATCTTACCTTGACTAGGGTAGACCTCACAGGTGTACGCTCGCAAGAGGCGTAAACTAGCCCTGCTCACATAAACCAGCCTTTCAAGATCCAGGAGTGCAGCAAGGTGTCCAGCACTCCACGAACTCAGTTGTGACAAGTCTAGAAGACCTGCTTTGAAAGTGTTCCATGACCACTGCAGAAGTGCAAGCAAGGCTGAGAAACATTCTTTGGAGACACAACGAGAGAAGTCTCTGCTCAAGATGTACACAGGTTCACTCTGATCAGTCTGCCTGCTAGGGGCTTGATTCTCTGGAGTGACAACTCGATAAAGCAGTTGAGGTATTTGTCCTGCATTCACGTCAGTGCCATTGTTTGATTTTTTGGATGATTTGAAATAGAAAACAACTCTAGAAGAAAAACAAACAACAACATATTTTAATTTTCAATTCAACATACAACATTCTTAAAAAATAAAAAAATTAATTGTTGCCAATTCCAATAGTATTTTTTTAACCTTGGAGAAAAGACATTCCAATTTCTCATCCATATATTAATGGGAAATATTTCTCACATCATAACAACCTCCCATGTGTGGCTTTTATACTGTAATAACCCCTTCGTAAACTACTGCTGATTCCTACATATGTACAGTGGTCTCAGGTTATTCAAACTCTGACACTAGTGAATAATAAGGATTTTATAGATTTCAAAGAAAATAATAACCGAATTTGAGCAAGTTTCGGGGGATAATAGAAAAAAAAAGAGTTCCCAGAATGCAATATCTGAGAAAAAAATGACTGGGTGACTTCAGAAATCCAGTCTTCTGCATTTGTAACGTAAAAGTACAAAGCTTACCACAGTTTAAATATGAATTTAAAACAATGAAGGGCCTCAGGAAACAAAAAAAGTTCATTAAGAAAAATTATTAGCTAAGAAATACTCTGCATTTTGTTTTTAACATTCTTGTACAAGTCTTTTAAAGAGAGTTACATAAAGCTGCAAAGCGAAGATTTTCTAGTACAGGTGAGCTCAATATGGTATATTAAAAATCTTCAAACAGCACATTCTCTAAAACGGCAATTTGTTTTTAAAAAATATTTACATGAAAATAGTTTTTGCTTTTCTGGAATTCTCTTGAGATTAAATTGTCATAGGTACAAAAAATTAATAGTACCACTAAACCGTTCAGGGGTTTTTTGACAAAACACAAATTTAAAATATCAATATTACTTCTATTAATTTAAATATTTTGTGCATAGCATGTGAATTTTAAGGTAAATTTCTATTGTGGATGAGAAAGTATAGATATTTTAAGCTGAAAAGGCTTTTTAGTATTATTATCACAAGAATATATTCTGATAAATAATTTTCCAATCAGCAGTTTCAGCCTTTGTAAATTGTCTATTTATTCAGCAAAAAAGGACCAACTTCCTGATGAAGTGGTCTTAGAAGCTGTGAAGAAGTGAACACATGTTGAGTTACAAGCAATGAAGAAAATTTTGTATGAGATTGTTGAAATAGTCATTGTGTACACACTGTAAAATAATTACTGTAATTTTAGGTAACCATTCCAAATAATCCAACATGGACTGCACTACGTTGTAGCACTACAAGTTTTTAGTTTTCTTTTTTTTATTGACAAATTATTTTCATAATAGATTAATAAATTGAAAAAGCATTACAGTAAGGAAGCTAGAAGTTGCAGCATTTTTCGTTGTTAAAAATATGTCTGTTTCTGAATGCAAGTTATGTGTAATAATATTAAACTTTTAGAGTGCTTCATATTGTGAATTAAAACAGTTTATAAAAAAAATTAAATGGTTGAATGAGAAATAAGCATTTAAATGTAATGTTGAAAAATATAAAAAATCTTTTTAAGCATTCAAATCACCCACTTTAAGTTGTCAAGACAAAATAAAATAATTCAAGAAAGCTTAAGTACAAAAAAATTTTGTAAGCCATAACAGTAAGAATGATTTTACTCACTGATCTTCCGTGGTAACCATGCCTTGTCCACTTGAACCACAGTCACTACTAGGACCTGATACACGTGCCCAAGCCACATACCAACGGTTTGCCTGCAGAGGTACAGGCTCTTCAAAAAGCATTGGGAATTTCTGGCGTGGTCCACAATCATAAGGTATCTCATCTGTCTCGGCCAAGACTTCACCATCAGCTTCTTGCTCTCCTCCATCAGGTCCAACATCAAACAACTTGATTTTGCCAGTGTACTCTCCACGACCTCCAAAGAGTCCAAACCCTCCCAGCAAAACATCTGTATCTGCCATGAAGCGGATTGCTTCAATGGAATGGCCCGAGTAGCCCCAACCTCCTCCATGACCTAAGGAAACATCATGGTAAACAACATTTAGAAGAATATGAAATTTATTTACTGAAAAATGTACAAGTTTGAAAGTGAGAATTTCCCATTGCCAAGGTATCAAAACTTAGTAAAAATCAAGAATTGGCAAACACAAAAAAGAGCTAATTGGGAGAGATCATTAACATAATTTGGGCTCTACAGAATTCAAGTCATTTGTATTTCACTTTCAACATTTAGTTACAGGAGAATGTATATATTACCTGATTTTTCTGAGCAATTGTAATTCTTGAAATGTAAAAAGTAATGATAACTAATTGAGAAAGCATTTCTTAGGAACATTCTTTTATCACTCATCCTGTCATCTTGATATTGTATTTTTATTTTTGTCATTTGCTAATTTTAAGAAATTGCATGCTCTGTTTCATTGTTTTAAGTCGTTTGTACCTTTATCAGTGGTGTAACATTCAGGCCCACAATGCAGGTGGGCCTACGTAAAAGAAAGGCCTACTTTTAGGCTGAAGGTTTTGCGAAGAAATGTTAATTACTTGATACTTTCTCTGATACTTTTTGATAGTTCAAACAAGAGAGAATTAAAAACAGCATCTTACAGAACGATTTTTCCCCGCTTTGGTATCTTATGTAACCCTGTTACTAAATCGATAAAGGTAAACAATTCATTTGGGTTTTATAAGTCTTAATATGATAAAATTAAGAAATAAAGGCAAATATTTCTACTGTTGGATATTAAAAATAAACTGATGAATTTGAATCTGTTAAAGGATAATACTTTTATTATTTAAGGTACTAACACTGTGTTGTTATACACTTTTATAAAGGGGACCCGAATGAAAGTTTTGCAGAAGGGCCTGCACTCAGTTCGTTACGTACCTTGCTATTGTAAATTTTGAGTAAATTACAAACTTTGCATTAAAATCCCTAATTTTTCAAAAATTGTAAAAATTTTTTACCTTTTCAGCCTCTTCCTACAACTACAATTATGAAGACACATTTTTTTCTTAATGAAATGTTTTTGTTAGAAGCAGATCTTCAAATAAAGTTAAATTTTCCGAAAATATGTGTATGTTTTGCGAGGTGCATCTGGTATCTTTTTGGATCTCACTCTCTGTTATTTTGAATATTGGAAAAATATTGAAGTAATAAACTCGAATTTATCACTTCGATGTAATCAAGGCAAGCTGATGTGAAATGTTATTCTTTCTTTTCTGTATGTGATGCAAATGCTATAATACTTACATTTATTCATATATGTTTCATTTGTAAAAAATAGAAATGACTACTATTCTTGGCCCAGGACTTTTTTGGACTTTTTCAAGTTATAACCGAGTTTTTAGGATAGCAGAAATTACAATATTGGAATAATACATAACCATTTTCAATAATGTGAGAAAGTATGTGCTCTTGAACCATCTCTAGTTTGAAACTAAGTAGCCACTATATATTATGTGTTACCAACACAACTCACTTTCGAAGCGAGTGACAGTGGCAAAGTCTTCACGGCTGTACACCTTGCCAGCTCCAGCAGGCCTCTCGGCTCGCTCCTCACGAACACCTAGGCGTTGCTCCTGAGCCTGTGTCAGGGTGTCCAAACAACCCAGGAGGTGCAAAGCAGCCTGCGCGCGTGTGACATGGCAATGTGAAGCAGCAGGCAACGCGAGCTCTGCACTCAGAATACTAGGTGGTGTGCAGGCAGCAGCCCGTGCCTCTGAGGCCACAACATTATAGCAAGCTACTTCCTGACTGGATGGATGGTAACTGGAAAAAAGACGTTTCTGTTTTCATTGCTTTAAATCCACAGTCGCAGCCTAAAGTAGGACCCCAATCCAAGTCTATAATTATAAAGTGATTTCAGTTAGAATGCCAAATAGCTAGAATATGTGTGAAGATTTTTGAGCACCATTTTACACAAGATATTTCTTAAGCACAAATTTCAAAGTATATAATATTTTAATTATTTTGTTTACAGAGAGTAAAAGAGGACTTTTAATCCTGAAGTCTCTTACTCAAATTCAGAACCTTGCTAGAAAATAAAATTTCTAGGCAATTAACACTTAATTTTACACATTCATTTAATCAAAATAATATCATTACAATTGTCCAGTAGGTAGATGAAGCTATTTAATATTAACTTCATCAGCACCCAGATAATTGAATGAAACATAAACCAATAGTTACCTCCATAGAACATTGTACAGAGGGTCAAGGCATGTCGCAGTATTGGACAAATCTGCCTGATCTGGTCCTCCGAAGCTGCTACAATTACCGTCTCTCTTGCTAATAGCCAAACAACGGAATGCAGCTCCTGGTTCTCCGTGCGCTGGTACCACCACTACAGACACACAGTAACATTTTATTTTGAGAATGCAAAATGATTCAGAATACAGTAACACATTATACTGAAAAAGCATCATAAACAAACACTTTAAAAAGCATAAAAATTATTAATATTTCAAATTATATTTCTAATAATTTAGAATGATCAATCATATATTAAGAGGGACACTAGGCTAGTGCAACCAGAGTGCGGCATTGAGGTCCTCGAAGTAAAGGGCCCCCAAATAAAGAGACACCTGCGGACCCCCGATAAAGATGGCAATGACAATGACAGCTCTCATTTGGACTTCCTACACTGGGGTAGGGACCCATGAAATACATAGTTACGCCTATGTATATTAACTTTTTTGCTGCTTCAAGTCACAGCCAGTGTGTTGCCACCCTGTGCTGACGCCCCACAGTGGCCAGCGACCTCTGTTTGAGGCACATTTTCCTAGTTCTGAAAGGCGCGGTGTCCATGGCGCCACACATTAAATGCTCATATTTCCCATACTTCTTTTTTGTATGGATTTTGGGCTGATACTGGCAAAGTTCAACACATATATTTTTGTGTTTAAAAAAAAAATGATTTGTTTACATTTTAAAATATTTTTTATTTTGAAATAAATTACTTTTTTTTTCTTCATGAAATACATTATAAAACACAGTGTAACACGAGGACCTCAAACATTTTTTGAACTTTAGAATATTATCAGGAATTTAGAAATTCATTTTAGTGTCACACTTCAAAACAATGGCATAACATTCAAACGCATATTACATTCCTCACAATAGAATGGTAACTCACAGCAAACAATAAAATCGAGGATCTTTATCCTTTCACAATCCGAGAGAACTTAGAGTTTAATTCCAAACCTGCTTCATTTTGGATGGATATACTGATTGAAAACCAGCCGCCTCTTGAACAAAATTAGACCTTCTTTAACACAACAATATTCCGAACAGGGAAAATAGGCTTGCAAAGCTAAGGCCAATAGCATTTACATTACTTATTTTCTGAAGGCAATTTCTGCCATGTTCTCCATTATTGTCACTGAAATGACGCATTTTCAGTGTAAACAAAAACCTATCCGAAGACATCACCCCAAAAATAGGTGTTGAATGTTTGCTTAGTGAGATTTTTTTTTATTCTTGGCATGAGTAAACATACTACAACAAAACATAATATTTCATCAAAAGACACATTATATTAATGACACTGTGAGAAAACAAGAAATCTAAAATTGAATTTCCTTCATCTTTTGTGTTTTGCCCAAAAAAGAAGCTGATATTTGTACAGTTATACCTATAAACCAAAACAACCATATCAGCAAGAAATAGTAACATAAATTAAGGTGGTATTTTATACCCAAAAGCCCTAGAGAATGTTTTATTATGGTCATTAGGAAAGGATCTCTTTGCAGCTGCAAGCCAACCTCACACAGGTGTTGAGGTCCGTCACATGACAGTCTATCAGTTTACAAACATTTCAACCCGCAGTCAGATGAATTTGTACTTCCGCACTCTCTAGGAGAGATCAAACTAAACTTCAAACCCTTACAAAACAAACAGATATCACCCCCCATCGTTCAGGCCTCAGCCTTTCAGAAGAGAGCAAACTACAGCCGGGCGAAGTACAAGATGCCTCAAGGCAGCATTAGCATAGCAGAAGTGACTCCGGGTGGATGCCTAAAGGAGGCGTTAGTACACAGGGCATAAAAAATCCAGACACCTATAGGCATTGATAGCAGCAAAGGGGTTATACAACATAATTTGAGTAGTACTCTGGGGTGAATCAGCAAAACCACTACTTTAATTTATATTTAGAGATGAGAAAGGGAAACCAAAAGTTAAAAATACATAGTCAAAAATTGAAAATGAGAAACTGAATTACTAGACATTCAATACTATTATTAATGAAGAAATGAAAAAAAAGCCATAAAACATGTGTATACTCACCAATGCTGCTTTTATTGGCCATCACAGTTGCACGTGCCAATGTATGTGCATTGATAAGACTCTCGTCGATTTTGAGAAAGGTTTGGTCACCTGATGCACCCACCCATGTGGCACGACGACCATGACGTGGTCCCACACTTGGCACCGGCCCTGGTAGGGAGTACCATGGTCCATCACGAATACCACTCCCACTACGCCCCTCCTTACGACCACTCCCTCCACTCCCACTACCGCCACTAGATGCTCCAGCTGCTGTTGATGGGTCTGCACCTGCCATTGGGGATGGACGACCCAACTGACCTTTCTGCAAACACAGATCATCATGAGAATGATTCGCATGGTACATAATGTGCAAAACAACATACATTCCATTAGTTCTAAAACTCAAGGAAGAATAACAATAATTAGAGGTACTGGCCCTCTAACATACAAATCGCAGCAGCAGAAGGAAGTCTGCTTTCTCAAGTTACATAATTTCTTCAAGTGTCGAATTATCAACGCAAATGGGAACTATTTAGTAGAATTTTAGAAAGCAAATAAATAATATTTGATATTGACCATTATTTAGCAAATAATTATTTTTAAACAAAACTAATAGCTTCTATAAATTATATTTATCCATTTACTATGTATTCACAGATGAATGTGCCAATTTTACCAACAATTAAACAATAACATTGAAATTAATTTCAAGAATTGAAGAAAGATGAAATAAACAGAAATAAGTCAAACCTGAAAACTTCCAAATGTGTACACTTCTCCCTTGGCTGTGAGGACAGCTGTGTGATTGCTACCAGCAGCTACTTGCACAGCGGCTGGTGGGAGTCTGACATGTGATGGCCCACCTCGCGGCAAAAGGTCTCCCTGGCCCAGCTGACCATACGTGTTGCTTCCAAAGGCCAGCACATCGCCACTTTGGAGAAGCAGAACCGAGTGGTGCAGACCACATGCCACCTGCAGCACCACTCCTTCGGTGGGTAAAGGCACCCTTGCTGGGGGCAAAGCGGTCACGCGGCTGGCATCCCGTTCTACATCGCTTCCTCCTGCCTGCTCCTCCACTGTACAAAGAGAATAAATTTCATTAATATAATCCAAGTGAATGAGAATTACACTCTGACATCAAGTTGATGTAAATAAAGAGTGGAAACAACATACATTACTTCATTATTACTTAATTGATAGTTTGGATCCAATTTGTAACTGAAACAATCATGCAAGTTAATATACTAAATACAGAACTGTTTGAAATATAATAACATTTTACCAATTGAAGAGTCAAATGCTACGAACATTTCATAATCTGAAAGTTGAACGTGAAAATTATTCATGTATTTTTTGCCGTTTTCTCTTTTATATTCCTGCTCTCATTAATTATCAAATTTATTCTAAGTATGTATTCATGAATAATTGAGACTACAGTAATACTTGATTTGAAAATCTAACAAGATGCTATGTGAAGTGTGTGTAGTATGAATATGTATACTTGTAGTATGCTGAACTAAAACACAAAAACTGCTAGGAAAGATATAAATAAACAATGAAGAAAAAAATAAATGGGACACAATCAATGGAGTACAAAATCCAAATGATTCAGATAAAAAATGCACAAACAATTGTTCTAACAAAACATTAACTTGAATCAAACTGAATTAATTTATTGTATCCAGTTAATGAAAACAAGTGAGGTACATTCTTTACGAATAAATAATTATGCACTTACACACAATGCTAACAGCAGCAGGTGGCAGAAGTGAGGGTCTGAAAGCAGCGCCTGCAGGTACAGCTCCAGCCAACGCAGCCCCAGATGGTCCAGCCCGTGCGCTGGCTCCCTTCAGCTTAAGACCACTGCCGCCACAGTGCTTGCTTCCAGGTGGGGCCTGGAGAGCAGCCTGGGCTGCCCGGCCACGAACACGCAATTTCCGGTCATCCAGGCGCCGTTGCAAATGGTCCTGCAGCCTGCTGCCGTGTCTCCCTGCCACACCTACGTCTGCGTATCCCAATAAATGCTCAACCAAACACGGTGATGCCTTGATTATTGATAACTTGACATTTGTATTGATATTTAATGTAATATGTGGTACTAGTATCATTGTTTTATTTATTACGAAATAATATACATATTCGCATTGGGTCATGTGACTATAAATACAAATAACAAATTGTAAAAGATTTCATATCAATAAAATTGTAGAGTAAATGCAAAATGTATATACTTGTCATCATATATAATTTTAACCATGATATAAATGCCATGCACAAAAGACACTCACCGCCGAAAATATAGTCCCGCATCATTCCAGCCAGATCACCTGCCCCACTTGGACCAAGAAGTGCCAATTCAGAGTTGTCAACGCTCTCTCGTGCACAAATACGACAACAACCACATTCGGCACAGCCTGAATCTCCTTCCCCACAGCCACATTCCCTAAGAACATGAGAATTTCATAATTTTATAGCCTTGAAATGCAAATCAAAGTAATACAAGCATCTACACCAACCACAAGATAATAAATTATTGTTCACCACTAATATTCTCAACACTATATAAAAAACATTATGTATAGTAACATGATCCTGTGATAATATTTGTTATTTCAGTGTGTATACTATATCCACCAAGAACACCATGAGAGGTGGCTCACTGATATCACTGAAATGCCTCTGGCCGAGAGGTCCTAGGTTCGAGTCCCAACAATGACAGGGTTTTCGACACTAGCTAGAAGCTGGATGAGTTCTGTCATCAGGAGAAAATTCTAGTGGCCAGTTGCTCCGATAGGTGGTTTCTCCTACCAATACCAGGGAATGGCACAGCAGTACCTAAACAAATGGGCCACGACCCAGACACTATCCTTTCCTTGCCCCATCCTCATCCCTTACATTTGCACTACAATACTACACATACTGGGAAACCGGTTCAGAGCTAACAGCTTGGCTGGGCTAGGGCGGTGCCGCTGGAGGGGAATGCCTGGTAGGGGAAAATCCCGGTAGCCAATGGTAGGCCAGGGCCAGATCTCACTATCCAGTGGTAGAAGATTATTGGCACCTCCAGAGCAAAAAAACATGCACTACACTTACAAGACTAATAACCTTAGCAGTTGACATGCCTGGAATTACTAGTAATCAATCACACCACCAATGACTTTGGACAAAGAAAAAATTCCAAGACCCCTCAGAAGAATGAGTATGTGCTGTGTGGACAATATTGTTACTATCACCACTTCTCCAGGTGCTCCGTAATAATGGTGTCCCTAGTGTAATATGCAAAAACGAATTATGTACATTCGTGCATTCTCCCACTGTTATTATATTTCAGATGTAAAAAGTAAAGAAAGTTCCCAAACTCCAAGATAACTTAAAAGCTAAAAAAACATGTTACAAATAGCAGTGTGCCAACAGCAATACAAGAACAGCAGTGTGCCAACAACATACAAGCAGATATAATTTAAGAGTTTGGCTTTAGTTTGGTTAAGTTACATTGTTATGGTACAAATTTGTTTTATATACATCAATTTTATACTTAAGTCTTGGTTTTTTATGTTGTTTGATTAATCCTGAGCTTTTACTGAAGAATTTACACAATTAGAACCATTCCAATGGTCAGCATTTTTTTAAGAATACATGCAATTAGAACCATGATTACTGGCCATGTACACACCATCAGGTTTCCAGAATTGCCATTTTAATACTCACTGGCCTGGATTTCTGTCAGGTCTTATGCTGCTCAAACAAGAGATGGAATAGCCAGTGCACTCCCGACACACTGTGCACACCATGCACAGGTCGTGCTTCCACTTGTGCTTGTTCGGGGGACACATTCCCTCATGGGCCTCCTCCCAATCCAGCTCTTCATCCTCTGCGTCTTCCTCTCCAGCAGTTTCCATGGCGACCACGACAGGAGCTGGGACATAGTACAACTCTGAGTCCTTGGAAGGTTTCTTCCAACTCTTCTCCCCAACATTTCAAAATTAAAAGCATGCCAAACATACTGCAAATTCTCAGAGAGGAACAGTGTTAAAACGACAATAAAACTTAACACATTGCGAGACAGAACCTCTGGAAGCTATACATCCACAATTTCAAGGCATTTTCTTGCAGAATTGCAATCAACGATACTTGCCGTTTCAAAACCAAAAAAAATCTTCAAATTTTACTGACAGTGAATTCAGAAAGAAGTGAAGGATTCCAAAAGACCTAGTATCACTCAGAAAAGAGATATATTTTTTCAAAACAATAACAGATGCCTCGAAAGTGAGTGACTATGATGAGAATTCTCATCCACAGTTCTCCGTTTAGGGATGAGATGACGAGAATTCTTATCATCCCACACCCCTCAGAAGACTGGGAAGATGCTATGTGGAAAATAATGTGACTATCGCTTCTTCTCCAGATGCTCCATTATAATTGTGTCCCCAGATGAATAAGCAAAAACTAATTATGTACATTTGTGCATTCTCCGCAGTTCTCCCTGTTTAGGTATGAGATGATGAGAATTCTCATCTACAATGTGTTAAGAGCCAGCAAACAAAAGTGACCTATTATTGATTAAAAAATTCAAATTTCTTTAATTTTGGGATGTGAAGACTCTAAATTATAACAATTCACCAACATTACTTTCACACATTCAAACAATATCAAGGAAAATAAAACACCTAATTAATGAAAATAAAATTAAATACCCCCAAAGCTAAGGTTGAATACTAAATAAAACAGAAACTGCCATTGTGGGAATGAACAAATGTGTTATATCTTATTTTCGATGTATACTTGTGGTACTGCCATTAAAATTGAAGGGACCACATATTCTAAGAAACATTAAATTTCCACATGAAGTTGATTATTCTCATTTACCTTCTTTCACTTGAGCAGCAAAATCTCTTCCACACTGTCCTTTGTTATTTATTCCAAATGTGTACACATGGCCTTTGTTGGTGAGGACAACAGCATGCGCTTTGCCTAGAGCAACCTGGGCTATATGCACATCTTTCAGATCAGATACCAGGCCAGTGGCTGCATCACAATGAGCTGTGTCTTTACCAAACATCAGTAATTCTCCATCACGTGTTACTACTGCTGTAGTTCCATTGTTGCATGCTGCATGCACTATGTGCTGTCCTTCCACCTTCAACATCTTCTTTGGTTTAACTGGTTTAGGCTGACGACGAGCTTTATCTGAGAGAAAATAATGGAAAAATATCAACAATGATATTCCACTTTAGCAATTAATTATAGACATTCCAGGCTCCTATGGGAAGGCAAAACTGAATGTCTAGATAAATACAAAGTACAATACAAATTTAAATAGGGTTTATTGTAATCTCATTACACCAATATTTGCTGCACTCTGATACATCATTTGGTATTCAAAATATAATTAGCAAAACCTTGAGAGCAATATATCAAAAAGGTTATGAGCAGCACAAAATTCATAATTATTTTCTTCAAGAACATTTCATAACTTCACTTTTAGATACCTAAATAATCAAATATTTATCTATTCTGGTACATTTTGTGCTTACCCATAGAATGCATATTGTTACATTACAAAAGCTGATTTCATTCCTCAAGTTAATCTCCAACTAAATGAACATTGTAAGAGTGTGGGTGACATGTAAGTAGAAACCCAGGTTGTTTCCAATTTTAGTAAGTAGCAGAAATTGCTCAACGCTTTTGTTTTATGACTCAAACTGTCACTTAAAAACAAAACCAATGGAATGCTTACTTTGATCTCCATCTTCTCCACGTCGAGCAGTACCACAAAATAGTATGGAGCCATCATCTGCTAGCAAAATGGCATGCATTCCTTCATGTCCCACCGCAACATGGGTCACTTTCGGTGATTTTGTGACAGGTAGTTCAGCCCAACGGCCAGCACGTAATCCCCCTTGTTTAATGCCTAAACTCGCTGACTTGCCACAGTAGAGTATCTGTTTAATAAGTACCAACAAAATCTCACAATGTTTTAATACAAAATAATAATATGTATAAATAACAGGTATATATTCAAAAGCAGGCATGACATTTTCAATAAATAAGCTTTATAGAATAATAAATAACCTTCACCTTTATGACTAATAAAAATAATTCATGTAAAATCCTGAACTGATGCAAATCATAGTACATTACATTATATTACAAATGCAGCTTAAAAGAATGTAGTCTCTTTTTAATTCTACATATCAAAAATGTTACTGACAATGGTGGTCTTTCTTTCACAAAAGTAGATAAATGCTTAATACAAAATTACACATAATAACATTGTAGAAACTGAAGAACCTCAGCATAAAAGACTTTTAGTGAGCACTGCCTGAATTTTTAGTCAAATAATCTATATTCTGGCTTGGTTACAATGAACTTTTGTGATTCACTGAGACATTTATAGTTCATAATTTAGATGACTTTATCGAAAATATTCATTCCTATTTTATCTTCTGTATTGAACCTTTCACCTCTAATCAAACATATATTTTTTTTTTTTTTCAAAACTTGATATGAAATGGAAATCTTTATGCAGAAATTACAGGTTATTCTCAAATAATTATTTATTTTGGATAATTTTAAGGGAAATTAGATTTTCATTTTCCTTTTCACTTTTTCCTGTGCTTCACAATAAACATCAAACTACTTAACTTATGAATTTGATTTGTGTCATTTAGAACTTAATGTGCCTTGGTTATACCTAGCAATCTAAATGCAATCCAATGGAAGCAGGGGAGCATTTAATACAACAGAGGAAGGCAATATATTCCAAATTTACACTTAATCTTCTATTCTCTACTTCTCTCTACACTTCTTATGGTATTTTGTTAATTTCCTGATTACAATTGAATTTCACAATAACTAAAATTCATTAAAGATGCATGTAATTTCAAATCTTTTAAAAGCCCATTCATGAGAAAAACAAATAACTGTATTTTGTTGAATAACTAACAACTGTAATAACTGTTTTTTGCTGAAATCTGAATGTAAAGTACAGCTCTTGTCATGTAATGATAATTTAGGCAAAAATGTTTTCCCTTGCAACAAAATATAAAACAATAATTGTGTTTGTGGAAGAGATAATTTATATTATCTATAGTAATGGAGAATGTGTTATTCAAACCCCCTGATGACCATTTTGTAATGCTGTTTTTGAATTGATGAATTAATCTTGGAGACAAATGATCTGCGATTAAAGCAAATTTCAATTTTTGAAAGACCTACCATTCACAATAAACAAACTTACACCAGTTATCATACAAACTCTTATAAAAAAATTAATGCCAATAAATGTAAAGCAAAATGTCCCATCACCAAAGTTTAGAAGCGTATGTGAAGGTCAAAGCATTTGCATTTGCCCGCAACACACCTTGCCAGTGGCAGTACGGATGAGACCGAAGTCTTTCCCTGCTCCAACCCACGCCACTTCCTCATCGCAGCCAGTGTGGAGGGCATGAGCTGAAGCCTCCTCGTCAAAAGACGCGCTGCCAAATGCATCAACACACTTGCGCGCCAACTTCAGAGGCAGCTCACTGCCCCAAGAGACGGCACCAGACACTGCATGCACAGTACGGACGACAAAGCCATCCTGCAGGGTAAGTCATTATTTAGGACAGGGTTCAAGGTCTTGCTATTGGTTAACAGACAAAATATTTGCAACTAGTAAAATGTGCCTTTTAACTTTCTTTCCCTATCATCTTCTTTTATTTGCCCTTATGATAAGGAGATATATGTCATAATTTGCATGTTTTTACTCTGAAAAGCAACAGCAGCGTGAAACCCAAACCAACATTCCTTGTAATGCAAAGGAAACTTGAAGCTGTAAAGTAAATGATGGTATTTTTGAAAAGAGAATATATATAATTTTAACTTCCCAGATCCCCCCGGCACAGCTCAACAAATCTCACTACACATCACTAGATGTTATCTACTGAAAGGATAACGGATTCATAACTAAAGGAGGCAGAAGTTATAAGGGAAGTAACAAGTATTTCATATGAATATTTGCAAAATAAACAACTTTATTTCTCCACTACTGTAAGGAAATACATTTACAAGCATAAAAATAAATTAAAAATATAAAAATAAAACCATAACATAAAATATCTTAAAATAAAATAAAATAAAAATATTCCACAAAATTAGCTAAACACTACCATCAAAAAATTACTGAATTATTTAATAAATCTACATAACAGAGAAATCTGAGACTACAAAATCAGTAATGAATGCTATTCAAGAGTAACTGACTATGAATAGGCATGATTTGAAATTATTAGGTAAATGCTACTTAAGCTATATGACCATAAATATCTACAAATACATTTTGCAAAGTTTCAACTTAATCACCATTTTACATTACAAAAACATAAATTAATCCTTTTTTTGGCTAACTGTTTTTCCTTGCAATTCTTTGACTATTCAAAAACCTACTACTATCTTCTTCTGTGTTATGACAGATTCTGCAATGAAGTCTCTTTGTATCAAGGCTTCACTGGAAGAAATTATAATAAAGCTGTTTTTGTTCTTCCTTTCTTAAAAGTTCTCACAATTAGTGTCAAGTCAAAAATTGGATCAACTCTCCTAAATCAGTTTTTCATTACTATCCTTTTAGACTTACACAATTTACATGCTTCTTTTGAGCAAAGATTTCAGTTTTTACAAATGCACACAGCAGCTCTGTTGCCCCAGAAGCTCTTTGATGCATGCTTGCATGCATGCATTTACTAAAATTCCAAAAATCACTTATCAAAAGAAAATTACGTAAATTGGATCGTCTGCAAGTAGGTTGTGAGTAAATAATTCTATTTTTGAATTTTGGGGTTACAAACATAATATTATGACGTAATATTTCATTTTTGTATTTTGATGTTTAATGTTTTCATTACTCCTCCAGATAATTTTCAAAGGGAAACATCTTTAAAGATAAATCAGAATTCATGAACATACACAGGATATTATGTAAACAGTTTATAATTTCAAGCTTTACTGCATAAGTACATGTTTTGAAGATGTGGGAGCAGGTTTTCAAATTCAAGTGAATGCATTAAAGCAACATAAATGAGTTGCATTGACTATTTTTTGTATAATATTAAACATTTATAGAAAACCCAAGTTAATTTTGGAAATGACTTTTGTCGTAATCGGCACTGATGTCAGCATTATGATGACACACAGTGTTATATATTAATACTTCAGAAATACTTCAGAATTTGACATTTATGTGAAAAACAATTGTTTTCTGCACAGTTAACTGGTACATCTGTGCAATTTGCTTGCTGTTATTTACACTGCGAATGCAATAATGCAATTATTTGTGATATAAATGGCCAATACATCATAATCTGTACCACAAAATGCTATTTAATGAGCAATTTCTAGCAACGAAAAAGGTCACTTTTAATGCTTATATACAAAATAGGTATTTTTCTTCTATAATTTATTACTATTTTTGTCTGACAGGAGTGTACTTTAAGAAGCTAAAGATCTACAGATGAGAGATATGTGAACATCTACAAACAATTGCAAAAATCTTTGTAAGATATTAGGAAAATAATGGGTGATGAATGTGATGATAATTAAATTAAAGTAACAGAAAACTATGAAACTTACATCTTTTGCACATGTTATCACACCCAAGTTGTCACCATCAGAAAACATAACACTGGAAGACCAATCTTTACCATCAAGGGGCACAATTTCTGCTACTTTCAAAGTGTTACGATCTAAAGCGAGCAATTCGCAGCCTCTTTTTCCAACACATTTGAAGAATAGTGTTCCCTAAAACACACATGGAATTGAATATTAGTTCTTTTAATCCAATCACTCCCAAGGTGGTCTATATTGATCCCTTGAACTTGATTAGTAAGTTCTTAGGGGTCGATTGTTTAATAAAAAAATTAGGGCTCAATGACAGCTAAAACTTCACTCCCTTTGCCATTAACTACTCGCTAAATTATCATTATCATTATTACTATTATTATTATTATTATTATTATTATTATTATGAATTGGTCAGTTCAAAATATTCAATAGGTTATTAATTAAAAAGATAAATGTTTTCTCTTGTCCCACAAATAAACATTCATATTTTGGCATGAAAAATACAAAGCACACATTTCATGTCTGAGCAAAGTGGGTGCGAGGAAGGAAACCATTGCATTCATGAACTTGAGATGCATGCACGAATAAGATAGTTCTGTTTACTAATTCGTATATCTAATAATGTGATTTTAATTTATGGACTATTTTAAATTGTATTTCTATTTCATAAATGTTACAACTGCTCGTGTCTGTTGAGCTTAAATTTTTGCTAATGCAGATTTCTAATTTGAATGTTGCACATAATAATGCCATTTGCTGTAGCACGCATCTTTTTAAATGCCTTAACTAGCAAATAAAACTTAATTTACAACATTTAGTGAAATATTTCACATAGAATACTGTACAACTTAGTTAAGTTGATTAGGACATTTTAATTACTGTAAAGGGTCTACAATTTTAATAATTTTATTGTATTTTAATAAAAGTGATCTACAACCCAAAAAAGTATAAGAAAACCTGATTTAAACTCAACCCCTAACAATTTCAATATAAAATTCTCATCATTTAAATTTTATTATAATTTTTAGCAGGTCCCCACAAATTATAATTAAAGAAAATTAGTAAATATGATCTTACATGAGCATATCCCAACCAACCACGCTCATCTGCATACAAATCAGGTTTGTGTAAGTAAACATGACCTTTAATTGTTGAACCATATCCAGAACCCACTTTGTAGAGTCCTCTTGATGTGTAGAGATATAAGTATTGGCCATCACTAGCAATGCTACGAGAGCAGAGGCCTATACCATGTACATCTGAAAACAGTGAAGTTTTAAACATTAAATGCACTTGAATGAGAACACATAAGGAAAAATAAATTAATTATTTTAATAATAATAATAATAATAATAATAACAACAACAACAACAATAATAATAAATCTACTTAATTTCCATATTCAATGCAGTCAGCAGAAATTGACACAAAAATTAATGTTGAATATTAAGTTATTACTTGAATATGAATGTAATGTTCTATTCATATGAACGTTGTAATTAAAATTAAATTACGAACTTCAAATATGAAATAAATGTTAAGATTAATCAAAAATATCCCTATCAATTACAATTTAAATTTTTTATGAGATTTTACCCAATTTTAGTGAAGTCACTTTTGCGTAAATGAGCTAGAGAGAATCTGAAAAGGAGTATTTATCTCAGGGAGATGTTACTAAGTTTCTAAGTTGTTAAAAAAGGGAGAAGGGGGTTAAAAGAATCTAAAATATTGCAACATGTTTTTTGTAATAATCCTTAACTAAAATTAGAATGATAGGGCAATTCATCAGCTTACAAGAGAAAACATTCCAGATCATGTATTTAAATTTAGAGAAAAGTGTGTATACATTTAATGTATGTACACATTTATTTATGTACATAGATATAATTGCATGTAATATCTTAAATTTTTGAGTCACAACCATGACCTTACCAGCTACAGCAGATGGTCCTAATCTTCCTCCTCCTAACTTTACATGGAAAGAGTCAATGCGACTATTTTTGGGTACTCCATGGGTGAACCAATCAGGTCGTGCTACTCTTCCCAGAAGTACTCCATGTACACTCCTCTGCAATGCAGCCAAGACAGCTGGCATCTGCAAGGCAACAATTGAAAACATTGATCAGCAATTTTGTCAATATGTACTCAATTCCTATTCCTTTTTCTCTCCCAGAACAAGTCAAAATACTTAGCAAAATTATTCATATTGTTGAAAGTACCTATTATCTGGAGTTACTGTTTTTGTCATTACATGAGGATTCCACAAAAACATGTTCACTCCCAAATGAAAGAAAATACAGAATTTTGAAACAAAACTGCAATATCGAAAAGAAACTTAAACATTTATAATTTCTTGTTATTTTTATACAGCTTTGCACATTGCAAATATTCTGACACACTGCATTCATTAACCAGGAATCAATGATCAGTTACAAATTGTATTCAGTGCAGAACATATATTAAATTTAATAATATCAAACTAGATGCGTACAAAGTATTTCATTTAAAGGTACCTTACTACATGAGAGAACTCAAATCACAATCAAAACTTTATGACAATATTGTACACTGGATAAGCAAAGAAAAAAGGTCACTCTCTTGCTGTACAACTTTCTTCACTGGCCCTCAGCAATAAGGTATGGTATACATCCATCTGATTCACTGCCCAGCAAAAGCACTAAGATGAGAATTTAAGTAATCAATGTTTGTTTTGAATCCCTCCAGTACTTGCGCAGTACTGCCTCTCAAAGACACTAAAGAAATCAAACCAGCAAGTAGTAATATAAATATAAAATTGTCATTCAATTTCAGAAATGGTTTTGGATTGAAGACCTTTTGGAGAAATGACGAACACAAAAAATTACAGTAGACTAGTGTTAATAAAACGAAAGAGTCATTAAACTACATTACTTAAATTCACATACAGCCATTTAAAAATCTTTAATCTTTCATAAACCTGATATTTAAAAAAAGAAACTATCATCTATATTTTACAAAATATTAATGATTTTTTAACTCTACTGTCATAAGACATTTTTTGAGTTGATTTTTGACAGGACTGGTTTGAAAATTTGAACTATCCTATAATCTGATTAAAAACATTTTTATTAAAATGCAATTTTTCCTACATCAAATAAGTTTTGGTGCCTTAACCAACTTCAAACTTCACAGATAAACACAATTTCAAACACTTTGTACTCTGACCAAAAACGACAACAAAACACACACAACTACTACTACTACTACTACTACTTACGTGAATGTTCTGTGAAGCTAGGGCACGAGGACACATAAGCAAAGCGGCAGTAGCACTCAACAATTTGCCTGTGTCTCCTCGCACAACCACCAGACTCAACAAACAAGCACATGCCACTGCTGTCAAGTGACTGCCATCGTCAGCTGCAGCTGATTCTGGACCATGTGATGTGGCCAAATTCAAGAGCAGGTCAAACAATGCATCTGTAGCACCCAAAGCATACGAACAATTAAGACAAATGAACAGAAAACACATTATGGACTTCCCTGGGAAAATATTAATCAAATACTTTGAAGGAAAGGTCACAACATTTTATATTTCAGTTGCTCTCATTTTAAATAATATTTAATCTGGAAAATATAAAATGAAGATATACATAGCAATTTGTCAACTTCAACTTTATTATATTTACTGTTTTTCTTTTGCCAGATAGGAGAGAAACAATATCACCAAAACATCATTCAATTTTTGAAGTATTCCCCCCCCCCCAAACAAAAGATAATATCTTATTCAGAGGTATTTGAAAAATTCCCAAAACTACAGACATGGTCACTACTCTAAACTTATGAGTCACTTCTAAAGATTTGAAGAAAATGTAATAATTTGCACAGAACTATGAAGGTCATTTATAAACTGAAACTGTTTAATTTGAGCAAGGTTCTGGGAATAAATGTAATGAAAAAATAACAATTTCAGTCTCACTATTAAACAGTTTTTAATGGACTCCGTTACATGCTTTAGTATACTTCATTACATTAGGCTTTTATCTATAATAAAAGTTATTTTTAAAAAAGTGTGATAATCATTTAAAGATTATTTAATTGCAACAAAATTGCACATTAATATTCAACCTCTTATACTTACAAAATAAATCATTTCTTAACTGCACTACATCTCCAAAAAACTGTTATTTTTGAAATTTAGATATCTTAGATTTCCAGACAGACCTAAGATACACTATTTTGACAATGTTTTGTCTTGTACTGTATTTCCGACACCCTAAGCTGTACTGATGGCAATTCAGCCACAGTCACGCATTATTACACGATCGGACGATTGTAACACAGGAAAACCAGGCCAGTTCTGAGGTCTGGCTGAAAGAGGCTATGGCACCACTCATTTTCATATTTCTTTGTATATCTACTTTCATACAAATTAGAGGAAAGAGAAGGCATTTAACTAATGTGAAATAAACTCTTTTTATCATAACTTGATAAGAGAACCTGAACTCGTATCCTAAATGGTAATCTACTTTCATCTTACATTGGTACAGTTAGTTTCCATATCTTAGTTTTAGAATTTACGTTACACTACATTAAACACATGAAGAAGATACAATTTTAGAGACTGAGAGGCACTTGATATGAAAGAAAAAGAAGAGAACAGCAATCAAAAGAAAGACAGTACTTTTTAATGCGACATTTAATAATTTAAAGATATGATTGGTGCTTATGAAACTTATTTCAACCACTTAAAATTTATATTTATTATTACGTTTAGAACATTGTATTTGGATAATTTAATTTCAGAGTTACAGTTTCGCCATGAAAGTTAGGAGCACACCTGATTAAATTCTGTAAATGTTCAAGTATTTTCAGAAACAATTTGTTAAACATATTCCCAAACACACTCTATTAAATGTTTGCAACTAGCCAACACATTGTTTTCATTTTGAAAAATAGAATACCATGACATGAATGTAAGCATTCTGCTTTCTTATGGAATGGGACAAATTAATTTATTTAAATTGGATGTTTGTTGGTTTTTGATAATTCAAAAAAGGTAATGGTCAGTTTTCAATAATTAAAAAATGTTTGTGTTCACAATATGTTGGAGTGTAAGAGGGGACGGCAACCTAAATCTCTTTTGTATTAAAGGAAGTTGTTATAATACTATTATTGTTATGTTATTGCAGAGTATGTAGATTTTTACAAACATCTAAATCTTTAAAAGGGAAATAGGTAATTCTATAAATAAAAAGCATTATTTTTAACCACTACTACACAAGTGGCATTCATAGAATGGTTGTCCCTCAAATTTTCCTTCCAGTTTTCTTCAAGTTTATGGAAAGAAGTATAGAGCATAGTTTTTTTCAAACAAAGATCAGAATAAATCATAAAAGCCTTCACATTACGCTAAAAAAACTAGTAATTTGTTTATATTTCCATCACTATGATTTCTAAATAAAATAGTTATTTCACGCTTCACAATTCAATTACATTACCTAAAACTTCTGCTGGTTCATCTTTCAATCCTTCTGGCTGCTGACCTTGTAGAACATCTAATAAAGCACCTAACGCCTTTGTGCATAATGCAGGATGGGAAGAACGACTTTCTCTAATAAGTTCAAATACACTGCGTAATCCCACACCAACAATCTATAGAAACAAAACAACAAACATTACTTCAAGTGAAAATGTGGACTTTTACTTTGTAAAGCTGGAAAGAAAATGTTATATTTCAGTATAACTAGAGATATCCCTTACACAAGAATGTGATTGGGTTAAGGCAATTTCTGAGTAGCCACTGAAGCAAACAACTCACCTTCGGTACTCGCAAAGGTGCACTCTCTCTGGCACGGTCTGTGCAATCTTCACTATCTGATTCTCCATCACTTCCTGCTCCATCTACTGTAGGTAAACTAGATGAAGAGGCCAAATAAATCTGACATGCCTGTTTCATCCATCGTTCAAGAACTGCCAAGCGCACACTGGCAAAAACTGCAAAACTAGAAGCATTAGTGGGCAGCTCTACTTCAGGAGGTCCTGATAGAGGAACAACATCACCGCATCCTTCGAGTTTATTCTTCCGTTTGTCCTTCGCTTTTACGGCTTTGCTCGTCTTGCCTTTCTTCCATTCTGCTCTTTTCCTGCTACAAACAATTCGCCGATCAACACCTTATGACCTTTAACTTTAGATTCTTGCAAGTACACAAGGAAATGCGAGAAACCGAAACTTCATTATGCAGTCATTCACTACACTCAAATTAAGAATAATAATCGGAAATATTAACGAAATTAGAGACTTTGAAAACTAGCGTTCCAAAACCGTTCGTGTAACTTACCTTTGTTGCTCAGGAAGAACTTTAAATTGCTCGTGAAAATATTTTCCTAATAGCTCTGGCTCTGGAAGCATCTTATCCCAGTCACTAATACCCATATTACACCTTTTCCATCACAAATACATGTTATTACGATTTAGGCTGTCATTTTAAGGTTCGGTGACAACACAAGCCAATCGATAACGTCCTGTAAGATGACTCGCAAAACTTCTGCACTACACATACACTACACTAACATTAAAAGACATAAAAACAAAAATTGGAAATACACTGTCAATAAAGTTAAACTAACCCTACGCACAATATTTTCACCGGCTACCACAGCAGACGTCAACACTTGGGCAACACTGTGAAATCTACAGACGGTTCGAAGAAACTCGATTCTCATGGCATTCTCGATTCGCCGTAACGACTGCGACGGTTGAAGATACGTGAAATCGAATAATCTCGAAAAAACACGAATGTGTTTCGATGTGAATCTGGTAGAGGGAGCGCTCAGCGATTTTAGAAACTCCGATTTCACAATGTTTTTATGTTCGACAGATACAGTGCGCGCAGATCGTATTTTCAGAGATAGACTGTGAAAAAGTTTTGTAGAACATCTAGTAGATGGCGCGCAGAGTATATTTTAAAAAGAATGGCAAACGACCTGCTGCTAGTATACGATTATTTTGTAATTTACTTGATATAGGTGTATAGATTTCTTCAAACCACTCTCGATAATAGTGATTATATAATAATAATTATTATTATACGAAGCACTACTACTATTTAAAAATTTGTTATTATTTGTGAATTGATATCTCGTATAGAAATCACAAGGAGACGAAAACAGATTTCTCTGTATACATCGGAGGAAAACAAATATTTTTAGTTCCAGAATGGGCTGGGTCTATAATTTTTGTGATTACTTTCGATGAACTACGTACTTTTTTAATTGGGAAGGCGGGTGTTGAAAATTTCGATGTTTGAACGTTTTAGTTGCTTTGTTGACATTTTGTATCACCACTACATGTAGAGAGCATTCCGGAACAATATTTATTTATTTCAGTTAAAAAACCAATCAATAATGGTCTTTACGATATGTTTTTGTGTGTACCACTGTTCTACGCAAATATGTAATATATAGAAAATCATTGATTGGTTTTTAATTAAGGATTATTTATTTAGTTAACGTCGAAAACAGTTAAAAACTGTTTTAACATACTACGGGAAGAAATGCAATCTGCACATGTTTCTTGAACTCTGGGATCTTTGCCCTTAACACATATACACATTATGCTGAATACAGGTAGCAACGGCCGTTTTTGCCGAGAATTGGAATGAAAACATCCGCTCCTGTGTAATAAAAACTACTTGAAAAGAGGGGTTAGCTAGTCAGATTTAATAATAACAGTAATGATTCGAACAATTTCATTCGTTAAAATCGAACTTTCAGTTCTAGTAGCCTATAATAGTTTCAATTTGCATCATTCTTCTTCTAAAAGTGTTGCAGAATCTTTTACTTTCTCGCTACGGAGTAGAGAGTAAGTTTTGTAATGCTGCACGAAAAAACGGGGGATTTTCGACAGAAAAACTCTTATTACAGGGCTCTGTTTACGAAAAAGTGGACACAT
>BOPP01000235.1:971147-985911 GCA_017312745.1 Gryllus bimaculatus | reverse complement strand
TGTAGCCAGTATCCATGTTTGGTGGGTCCTTCGTACCGACAAATCGACTGACGGCAAAACGTCAGTCTGTGAATCTAAGAACAACACTGGCGGGTTAACCGCGGGTTAACCGCCGATTTTCTTCAAAATTTATATTTCCCAATCGATCTCGCTGATGTCACGGTCCCGGCACATTTTAATTTTGGAGGGTACTTAACATGAAGCCCCGGTGAAATTTTCACAATTTTCAAAGAAGTCTCTCCATCGTTTTTTTATTAAATTTTGTTGTTGGATAGTGTGAAGGACGTTGAAGTGAATAGTACATGTCTCATGTTCGTTGAAAACCCTTATGTTTGGAAAACTGAAAAAGTTGAAAACTTTTAAAGATTTTTTTAAACAAAAATATTAAAAATAGAGATTTTTTCCCTTAATGAAATCTGTTCCATAAAGATAGAATTTGAAAAAAGGTAATGAACACTTTTCCGAAAATTTGCATACTATTCGTTGAATTTTGCGTGAAAATACGCGCGAGAAAGCAGTGTACTGTTTTTTTTGAACCTCTAGTTTCCGTAGAAAAATAGCCGATTTCCGCCGTATCATTACTTTTTCTTTATCACTTAAGTTGTAGAGAGAGGAAGAAAAAGGGAGTACTGTGGAGGGGAAATATTAAACGAAGTAAAACTGTTTATATGAGTGAACAGGCAATACAAGTGATTTTTCTTCGTCTCCTCCATAGTAACCCCGCGGAGACTGGAATTTATTTTCTATTGCTTGGACACATACAAGTGATCGAACCAAGGACTGAGCATTCGCTGAGGAGCTTCTTCGCAGGATTTTGTCTCTTTCAGAGTTATTTCACAGGGCCGCCATGCTTTCAATTCACCTCCTCGTATTGCCTTTTACGTCCATTTCGCGGTTTGGGTGTTGTTTACTTTGCAGATGTTGGAGAATTTCCAACAGAGTCTTGCGCGGAACTAATCAACGCGCGAAGGGCGTCTTGGGACACATCCACACGTGCGACTTTGCTACGCTCTCCCATATCCACTTGCAGGAGTCATCCCCAGCCAGGTATCACCCCCCAGCGGGGCACCGCCCCCACCGGAACAAGCTCTACGCTCTTTTCTTTTGTTGACGCAAGACTGGTCTCCCGGCATGTGTGGTAGTGTGAAGGGTGAGGAAAGGACAAGGAATAGGAAGGAAGGATCGCGCGCGGTCCGTGACCCGTTGGTGAGGGTACTGCTCCGGCATTCACCTGATGTTGGCCACAGAAACCACATAAATCTACCGATCAGAGCAGCCGGCCCCTAGTATTCTCCACACATCGGCTGAATCCGATCTATCTGTCTAGTTAGTATCGATAATCCTGCCCGCACCGTTGCGACGTAGGGCCTCCCGGTCAGAGGCACTGCACTGACAGTGACAGTTGTTGCCAAGCCACTTTCAAGAGTTGTATTGTCACGGTGCTTTTTTTCTTCTTCTGGGAATACACCCTTCTTTTGTTGAAGCGGGGACGGCACGTGGCCTTGGTCTTTCTTTGATGGGGGCGGGGTAGCTCAAGGTTTACGGTGATGGAGGGATGGGTTCGCTCAAGGTTTACGGTGGAAAGTCCCTTTGCGGACCTTCCGGTGCGTCGTAGAGTGCTTGGAGGCGCGCCTAATTGCGAGGCGGGTGGTTAAGCACGTATACCGCCCTCCGCTTCAGGGGGCTACGGCGTGGGGCATGCGTGATTCACAAAACATAATAAACAAACTACCTTCACGTATTTGCACGCAAGACAAAATCCTAAATATTATCTTAGCACATAATATTTCATTTTAAATATTATGTGCTCTCTCGCCAGCATATCTCGTCTCTGAACCTTTCTGACAGACTGCCAAAATGCCTGAAGTTGAACATTCCGTTTCGTTACGTGTATCACCAAACACGAAACAGGGAGTATGCATACGAAATATAACATAAACATTTCTTGAGGGGGAGCAAATACTGACATCTCATTGGACGAGAGGTTTGGTCCGAGACGTGCTTGGCGGTAGGGACGGCCTTTTCCAAGAAACTGTGCCGTTGTTCTCATCTCTAACGCTGCGGAATGTGCTCGAAATGAACTGACGTTAGGACTTTCTGAGAATTTTGGCTAATTGGCTCCGGCGAGCAAGCAACATTAAAGTTTGCACGTGAATGCTTAGGAATGTCTCGTTCAAATGACAACAAAGGGGAAAAAGAAGAGATATTACTTGAGAAGCATCATGCCCTATGCCGGTTTTGCTTTACCTCGTCGCGAACAAGGAAGCATCAAGAAGAAGCCCGAAAGCACAGGAAAAGTGAAATTGTTAATAATAAAATGCACATTCAGTTATTCCCATCGCTTGTCACATAATAAAAATAGATGTTAATGGTGGAAAACACTATTCAAGAAAATACCTCGTGGCGCTACAAATTGACACAGACTTTCTCACATGAGTTAGTTCCCCTTTAAATCATGACGTTTTGCCGCGCCCCCTTCCCATCTGCATAAAGGACTCACGAGGATCCACCGTGGTAACTACTGCTCTCCCGGGAAAAATCAATCAAATGGATCTCAAGCAGGTCAATCATGTGGAGGATATTGGAAAAATTTCTCAAAAAAGATCTTGAAGCATGTCGACCAAGTAGAGGACCTCGAGTAAATTAATAAAATAGAGAATCTCAAAGAATTTCAAAGAAGAGAAGAGAATTTCAAAGAAGTCAATCAAATAGAGAATCTCAAGAAAATCGATCTCTAGCAGGTGGCTCAAATGGACGATCTCAAAAATGCCGAGTTCAAGAGGAGGATCTCAAAGTCAAGGCTAAGTGGAAAATGTCGAGAAAGTCGAGATAAAGATAATCATTTGTAGACGATGGTGGTCAAAAAAGGATCTGAAGAGAGTCGAGATAAAAAAGAATCATAAGAAATCAAGAGGAAATGGAAGATCTAAAGAAAGTCTAGAACAAGTGGAGAATTTTAAGGAAGTCGGGATGGAACGGAAGATCACACACAATTCAATTCCGTGGAGTATCTGAAACAAATCGATCAAGTGGAGGATCTGAAGTAACTCTAAGGAATGCAGGATCTGAGGCAAAGTAGATCGAATAGAGGTTCCGACAATTTGATCAAGAAGAGAATCTGAATCACGTGAATTAAATAGATCTTATACAATCGATCAACTGAGAGATCTGACGGAAGTCAATCAAGTATAGGATTGTCACGCAAGTGGATCATGTTCTCGATCTCCATCCAGTGACAATATTATACTGGTATATTTACATAATACCAATCACAATAATCAACGTATCCACGTTATATAAATGCTTTTGCTGTTATATCCGATGGAAATGAGGAAATTCTTCCAAAATATAGTTTGCGAATATTATATATTAAATAAAATCGCGGCATTGTATTTAAGATAATTTGGCCTATTCAATTTCAATCCAAGAAAATTTATTTTGAAGGTGTTTTCAATTGCGCACGCTTTAATCGACACGAATATGAAAGAAATCAATTGAAATCGTTCGGAGGAGGAACTCTTAGCCTTTCCCTTTCTGGAGTGGTAATGGTTCATATACCATAGCGCTCCTGCGGCCAGAACTGGAAACTTTTGTAACCCTGAAACTATACACTTATTTTTTGTTACCTAAACTACACGCTGGGTTTTCAGGGACCCCAAAGGTTTATAATGTCACAAAAGATTAAGAAAATATTGCGTAATTCAAAAGTGTATTATCGTGATTCATTTTCATTTAAGAATGCATAAAAACAAAGAAAAAAACACAAAAATTTAATGTAAAAATTAAGATTTGTCATATATTTAAGGTATAACATTTTTTTCAGATTCAGATCAGATTTCATTCACATCAGAACACAATGATTATAAATACCCGTTAAAACCACCTCAAACAAGAATACAGATGAAACGAAAATTTGTTATGTATTCCAATTGGCACATCGTACATTCATTATATGAAGAATACTATTTCTATTTCATTATTTGTTTTCAGAACAATCAGAAACTACACACTGGGTTCCAGTAGACCCTAGGTGCACCGCTGACAAATTAGCTTCTCTCATCGACGAAGTATTGACACCAACTGAGACTGTAAGAAACGTGAGGGCGAGCTGTTCAATTCAAATTTACGTAGAGGGCTTCACGGCCGCCGTCAGAAATTTCCACTCGGTGTGAATTTGAAATGTTGTTGGGGTCCAGTAGATCCCATTGCGCAGTTATAGGATTAATGGAACTACATCGCAGGATGGGAGGATATCCTTTTAAATGACATCTAGAGGCTGCTCTGTCTACTAGAAGTACGCGTCATGTGCGATGAGTTCTGACACTGTAACAAGAGCCGGAGCTGACGTAAGAAGAACAGCTGATTCACGGTGTACTCTTACAACGACAGGAACAAATCGAATAAACAGATCTCACTCTCACAACGAAAGGGACACATTCAATAAACAGATCTTACTCTCACAACGACAGGGGCAAATCGAATAAACAGATCTTACTCTCACGACAGGGACAAATCGAATAAACAGACCTTTCTCTCACAACGACAGCGACACATCGAATAAACATATCTCACTCTCACAACGACAGGGACACATCGAATAAATAGATCTTACTCTCACAACGACAGGGGCAAATGTAATACAAAGAGCTTACTCTTACAACGACAGGGACAAATCGAATAAATAGAGCTTTATCTCACAACGACAGAGGCAAATATCACCGATAGAAATTTCTATTTCATCTCATCACAAGTCGACGTATGTAATATAATTTATGTTTCATTTGAGGTATATTTTCTAAGTGGATTCTTTCCTCCGTTAGTACATTTTGCGCAGTGCACAACCAGCGGATTAATTTTCCTCCTTCACAGACGCGCCTTGGTTATAATGCATTAGAGACTACATTATGAGTTTCCAGCTCAGTAATTTGTAATTAATATACATTAGATTCGCGACGAAGACCACTCTTGCGAGAGCATCTCCCTCGCAGTGCACCCCACCACTGCCAGGGGACTCCACAACATGAGCGCGCGTCTCTCCGGTCGTCCACTGTCAAGAGGCAAGTGGAAGACAGCTGCTCTGATCGGTAGCTTTCCATGGTTTCTCCGATCAACACTAGGCGAAGGCCGGAGTGGTACCCTAAGAAACGGGCCACGGACCGTGCAATCTTTCCTTCCCCTTTCTTGTTCTATCATCGCTCCACACACACACACACACACACACACACACACTTACATCCAATACACTACCACCCATATTGAGGAGCTTGGAGCTTGTCCCAGCTGAGTCAGTGCTAAGCTAGTGGGAGGGAGCTGGTCGAGGAAATGCTGCAAGTTAAGGTAGGTCCACGCCGGCCAATGGGGGAAGCTCACTGCTACCAGGGTTGCCTTTTATATTTCAGAATTAGAGAACAAAAACACATATTAATCATCGAAAATCACTTTATTGTTTTTCAAAATATTTCCCATGAAAAAGTATACACTTTTGCATACGTCTGAACCAATTGTAGAAGCACTTTTGCCACTCTGATTGAGGTATCTCCAAAACATGCATTCTGAATGCAGCAACCGCTTCTCGCTTTCTTCGGTGTCGAAAAACGGTACTTCAGTTTTAATTTTTAACGTAGGGAATAAAAAGAGTATTCGGTGCAAGTCAGACTATAACGGCGGAAAGACTCATCATCGATGTTTTGGGTGCTACAATGCAGTGTTTGAAGCGAATGTGTGAGAGCTCGCATTATAGTGGTGGAATGAATCCCGTTTCGGCGGTTTGGTTTTTTCCCTGATTTCTTGGAGGCAGATGGCAACAATCGTAATCAAATTGACTGTTTGCGTTTGTTTCTAGTGGTAACGGTTGTGAAAATCCGTCCGTTTTTTTTTCGAAAAAAACAAGCGGCCATCTGCTTTGGAAGTCTTCGTGCGGCGAACAACTTTTGTTGGGTTTTGCTTATCTTGACACCAATAGGTCGGGACAATTTCGACTTTGGAGTGACTACGCACGATTGAATACCATAATCATCGGTAACCTGGTCTCGATGGAGCTTTATCCGCAAATTGAAATTAAGTTCATCCATGGCACTGTTTGAATTAATGCATGTCGAAGTTGGTAAAAAGTAAATGTTCACGATTTAAATTCTTTTTAGGCAAATGAATCTTTTAAGTTTACTGTACAACACAATGCGCTTCGGTAATGTCAAAACGTTCTGAGTAGTATACCAAAACATCCAACTTACTTATAGAGGTGTCAGTTTGCCTAGATTGGCCACAAGGGGTTGCCAAATAGAAAATAAAAGCAATCCTGGTACTCGTGAAAAGCATCCATGCACATACGGGAATATGGCAGTTGACCGCTCCCTGAGATCACTATCACCCATCATTTTTTTTTTTTTTTTTAAATTTATTTCTTCTCGTTCGAACCAAAGGTCCTTTCGGGGGTTCGGTTTTACATATTGACATTCTTTGGGATTTGGGCATTCCTGAAAATTGAGATTAGATACTCTTTGACTCGTTTAATTTTCGTTGGTTTGCTTGTAGAAGCGCTGGGTTTATTTTTTGATTTTTTTTTCTTTTTTTTGGAGAGGGGAGGTGTTAGGATTTGCTAAATCGAGCAATAGGAAGGGAAAGTGAATAGGATTCTATTTAGATACGGGATGAATATTATTGGTTTTAGGGAGGTTTAAGCATGTCTTTGGGAAATTGGTTTGAATTCGGTTTGGGATGTTTTGCTGTTTCGACTAGGTGAAATTGGGCGGAATGAGATGAAGGAAGGGAGATTGAAATTATTTGTATTTTTTTTTTAAATGTGTTCGAGCATGCTTTCATTTGGAGTTCTCTGTGAAATTTGGTTTTGGTTAGGTATACACCATCGGAGCTTTAAATTGATTTTCTGAGACTTTTTATTTTGGACAATTTGATTTTTTGTATGGTGGTGGAAAGCAGCGTTTCCCCACAACTGGACCAGCATAAGTTAGTGTGGTAGGATAATAGATTTTATTATAATATGATATCTGGCAATTTGAGTATTGAGTGTTGAATGTTGAATTTATAAGAGGGTATAGTTTTAAATATTTTAGCATTGGATTTGTTGTAGCTGCGTTGATATTGCGGTTCTCGCAGGAAAGTTTCTTGTTAACAATACTCCAAGATACTTTATTGGCTTCAGTTTTTCCAAGGTATTTCGGCTGTCATTCTATTTTCATATTGGGAGGGTTTTTTGAGGTCTCCTAAGAGTAATTATCTTAGTCTGACATTTGAGAATTGAATTGCGATTCTCCATTTTTTTTGTCCATTGTATTAGGATGTTTATTATTTGAATCTATTATATAGGTTAATTACTTGAGCTTGCTGAGAAGTGGCACAGTATCGTGCGAAAAGAGCAAGTTTTCCAGTTGAATACTTGGGTATGTATCACGAAGATATTAATAAAATAGGTTTGAGAGAACTGAGCCTGGAGGGAACTCCGGCTGTGAAATATTAGAAGAGTGAAAGGAGTGATTATTTTGACCTTTAAATTTCGTATCAGTGATAAGCATTTAATAATTTTCCTGAATATATAGGGACTCCAAGTTGTTTAATTTTTAAATAAGCCGGTATGAACTTGTCGTACGCTTGTGGCAATATGCAGAAATGAGCAAGTATGTTTTTCTCTTGGAAGCTTCTGTGCATGGTATCAGTAAGCCTTAAGCAGTGGTGAGTGAATGGTGATTTTTGCTCTGAACCAAACTTGATATAATCTGGTATTGCATAGGTCCTCTCAGATACTTGTTTTAGTCTTTTAGTAGAAGCTTTAACAATCTTTGGAATTGAGGGAAGGAGACTTATTGGTCTGTAATTTTCAGGGCGTCGAGATATTTTCTGGCTTTGCGAAAGGGAAGAAAACAACTGCAGTCTTCCGAGGCAAGTAGGGAAAAATAATTAACCGTAGATGGCATTAAATATTGCAGTTAGCTCCTGCTACCCGAGTTTTATTGAGAAATTTTTGAGCATCTTATTATGATTCCATGCAATACGGGTGATTTTGTTTGTTTTAAATGTTTAATGGTATTGGCCGTTTTCAGGAGGTGAAATAAACTTTTATTTTGGTTCGGCTGTAATTAGTGGTTTTTTTCATATAATTTTCATTTCATTGTTGTGTTGTATTTTGTTGAGGGTGTGTCTAAATAATTTTGTAATGATCTGCAATTGCTTTGGCTATCAACATTGAATGCAGTAGCTTATTGTTCATTTTTTAATTCCGGATATTTCGTTTTTTATCTCTGGTGATTCTTTTGTAGTTGTCGCAGAGATTTGCTGGTTTGTATGCAATTTGGTTTATAAAAACTGCCGAAAGAAGTGTAGCGGTGATTATCAATTTTTTTTTAACTACTCTTGATATTTTATTTAGTTTTGCTTTTATTTTGGTCTTCGAGTTGTTGCAAAATCTTCTAAATTATGTTTGATTTTAATTAATATAATTTTCATGGAATATTGGGAAGGAATAAGTTTATTTTTAGTATTGTATATGGGGGTATCATCTTTTGTTGTTACTGAATGTGGTCTAGAGATTTTAAAATAGCCCGCATTTTAACTTTTCTAAGTTAGGAGTCGAATATTTGCAATGACCTAATAGGTATGTGGGTATTTATAGTTTTTTCACATTAGGTAGCCGACTTTAAGTCATTGAATATGTTTTCCTAAAGGGTTATTTTCCTGGTGTATTCTTTAAAATTTTTTTGGTAGATATTAGGATCGGATTATGATTGAATCTAATTTCAGCTACACTTTTTTTGAACCTGCAGTGGGACATTATATTTTTGGTTATGACTAATATCGAGAACGTCAGGGATAATATTACATTGTAGGGAAAAATGTGTAGGAATTGTTGGGTGATGAGAATATTAGAATTATTATTTACAAATTCCAGTAACTTTTCGGCCTTGTTTAAGTTATTGAGTTGCAGCGCACGCTCTGGTGTTTGCTGTTCAAATCCAAAGGAATAATACGATTATATGAGCTTAAATATTTTTCTATAGTTTTTTCATAGGGAGTCTCTTTATTGGGGAGGCTTGTAACTGCAATGATTATACTTTGTTTGTTTGTTTAAGCGCTATTATTCTTCGTATTAAATTATTACTAAACTATTTCCATCCCACCACTACAGTATCGTACTGCACAGCACAGTAGTATAGTAGTAGCGCAGCACAGCAGTAGCAGCGAGTTGGGTACCAGTAGTGTTATTGATATTTTATATTACGCTCTCTTATCTTCTATTCTATTGATTCTAAGTTCGGAGTGAAGGCGATGATACTTGAATGCACTCGATGTTTTTGCTATATTAGTGCTACCATGATGCTTTGTTGGCAATGTCGGTTCCTCTTGAAAATTCTAAATGCCTGGAATGTGGAAACTTTTTCTCCCGGAAATTAGATGGGTTTCGGTTACAACGAGCTATTTAATTTTATTTTTCTTAAAATATTAATTCATTTTTCTTGACGTTTTCAGTCGTTGGCGTTCCAGGTTTAAAAGTTATATTAGTTTGATTAATTTGCCATAATCAATTTGTCAGAAAACAGAGTTTTACTGTATTTTCAATTATGGGAGTGGAGCGTAACATGACTTGTGAATACGATTTTTGAGATTAGATTTAGATTGTTCCTGTTTGAATAATGGATTGAATGACTGATTGGGTTATATGGTATGGATTAGGGATGAAGGCGTAGGAATGTGATGGTATTTGTTCTGCGATAATTGTTTAGGATGAGTAATGGTTTGATGGGACACGTTTAGACAAGTGGGTGGCATGTTTTTTGAATTTTTATTGAATCTGCTGCCTTTTTTGTATATGCTGCACTTTATAGTTAGCAGTAAGGATGTTCGTACCAAGTTTACGCACTTAGGGGGGGCAGATTTAATTTTGGTACACTCGGAGTCGGATGCTGGCAGTTAACATTTTACACCCGAGGCTGAAGGCCACATATTTGCTGGGAATGCGCACATCTTCTGAAACGTTACATTGGATAATGAGACTTTGATTCTTTTCTGCATTTCTGTAAATGTACAAGAAAAGCGGTTTAAGTTGAATATTTTCTTTACTTTGGATAAGTATTTTTTAAGGTGATTGCACAAATAGGTATGGGAACTTGTCTTTATTAAAAGGTCTTGGCTCTTTAATTGCTTGGAATTTAATCTTAGTTCCTGTAGTAATTTCACTTTCGAGTAGGTTAGTGGAATGTCCTTCATTAGTAGGTAACGTTTTTATGAGGGTCTTTATAAGAATGAAACCAATTTTTTCCTGTTTTCACAAAATTTTCTAAACTTTTAATCATTATGGAGTGCAATGAAATTTTTATAGCGTCCTTTTTTTCTTGTTTAGTTGTGAAGTCGTCCTTCGTTTTTGATTTAATATATTTAACAAAGTTGAAAGTTCGCCTTGTGCACTTAATTGGGGGGATTTTAATATTGGGGTGGTTTTCAGGTCTCTTCTTAGTTTTTAATGTTCTAGCAGTTCTACTATTTGAAACAGGAATAATTATTGGATTATCTCTTCTGGCCGAGCGTGACTCTTTCGTTATGGCTCAATCCATGCTTTCCCTGCGTAGTTGGAGCTGCGGTTGTTGTGGCAGTTGTTTGTTGTGGTTGGCTGTTTGAGATTGCGGTTGTGGAGGCATATGATAGTTTGAGTTAGAAGTTGAGAGAGTTGCATGTTCACATTTGTTTGCTGATGTTGGAGGTGTTGGTATGTTGCTGGAGAAGTTTTGCTGTTGATGTAATTGCTTGATTGGGATGGGTTGCAAACGGTTCACTGATAAGCGCGTTTTCCACTCACCATTTTCACTATGGTAGCGTCATTGGCTGCGAATTAGTTGCCCGTAACGGAGCAAACTATTTGTGGCCTTCAACATGGTTTAAAAAAAGATTTGTTGGCTTTTATACACATAAATAACACTTTTTTTTTTTTTTTTTGAACGTGGCCTGTTTGCAGCTCCACGAACGACACTGGCTGAGTGTTTGCACTGTGTTGCGGGTTTGACACTGTAGGAGCGATAAGGCAGGCTACTCGGGCACAAGGTTCGCTGGCGGTAGGGAACTGTACTTTAACCATTTGAAGAGTGTAGGAGGACTGAGAGGTGCCTCGCTCGTGCAGCGCATAGGCGGCGAAAAGTTGCGAGGACCCGCCGTGCTTCAGTGGGCAGGCTGGGAATGTGGAGAAGGAACCTAAGCAGAATTTACCTTTTCTTATTGTCGTAGTCACGGTTATGCACTTCTTCGCCGAATGTCGGTATTCTCACTGTCGATGTTTTGTTTTCATTGTAACACGCATTTTTCCGGTGAGACCAAGTGCTAAGCAATGTAAATCTGTTTCAAATAGTACTTAGTTTAAAAATCAATAGTTGTTGCTACTTTGTTTAGACATGTGTAATTTTATAATTTTATGGTACGATTTATGAAATTAATCCATTTCATTGAAGGTTTTTTTGTAAAAATAGTTTTGTTAGTAGATTCATTTCAAAAGTGGTCATAAAATTCAGAGTTCGTTTGTGTCTGTGCCGTGCCTCGCTGTTCTGTAATTAATTTGTTTGTTCTTAAATCCTTTTTAAATATTCTCGTTGTTAATATTTATTAACAAGTTTTGATAAGTTACAATTCTGGCATACGGAGGACGCAGGCTTTTAAGAGACACCTTGTTAAGCTCCTAACCTGCACGTATATTTCAGCTATTATAAACATCTTAGTAAGCCGATTACAAATCAAGAGACTTTCTTATAAAATGTTTAAATTTTACTCTCATTGAGAATATTATCTGACTAATATATTTTTTCAATTTAACGGGTCTGTTTCTTTGTTTGGAGAAAAAAAAATGGAAATTAATATAGCTAATTTTTTGCCAATAATACTGTCAAGTAACTCTCCAATGTTGATGTGTGCTAGTATCTAGTGACGCACCACCACTCCGGAACAATTTCTATACAACCTTAGGTTGATAAAGACTGAACAGAATCGTTTTCGGGGGGCACAGTCGCTGTCGCAACACGTAGTTACAAATTTTATATAACGTAAACAAGTCACTGATTTAAGGTGCATAAAAGCCACGTGACTTCTCTCAAGAAGTCTGGGTTCCGCTATCGGTCTAACATAAAGGAGTAAGCGGCATGCGCCGAAGCGGGCTAATAGCGTTTACGTTATATTGCTTCATACTGTGTGAAACCTCTCCATGAAAACGGTAGCGCATATGCAGTGCAAGTTTTCTTTTAACAGAGCCACCCGGGTGGGGACGGCCATATGCTTCAAGAGTGAGGAAGGGCGTGGGTGGCCTCCAGCAACCACGATTCTGCTCCGACATCGATCGCCTTGTCTGTCGGAATGCCATTGAACGAGGCCTGGGGGATTATCTCTAACTGCTTAGGAGAGCACTACTCTGTCGAGGGTGGGGATTGAGCACTGGAAGGAATGTTCGATTTATATCAAATCACAACGCACGTTTCGAAGGTTTCGTATTTAAGTGATGTCTTTGGTGATAATGGGAGATGTTGATTTAAGGAGAGCTGCACCACACAAGTACTAATAATGAAGGTTAACTGTATTTACAAAGAAATATTTAAAATTGAATTTGCAATTACACTTCTTGAGCGCTATAATTATACACCATCATTATTGAAAAAGAGAAAAGAGTTGAAACGCATGCTAGAGAAGGCAATTCACTAGTTAGTATGTGAATATCAGAAATTTATTATCCGTCTAGACAATTCAAGAATTCCGAATAGAAATAATGTATGATCATTTAGGTGAATTGTATATAGACTATTGAAATTTCAGATATGTTTTAAATTAAGAAAATTATTTTATTATCTTCCTGTCTCATTTGAAAGCTGCAAAAATTCGTAATTATAACTCTCAATTTTAAAACGTTTTGGATACACCGGATTGCGGGTATAGTCAACCACCTTATAGATAAATAAAATGAACGGAATTAGATGTGTTTCACTTGACTGGATGTCAAGATCGCCGGCAAGGTTCGATTGCTCCTCACACAGGGTAGCAAATGCGTGGTGTACGTTGTCGATCGCTTCGTCTCAAAAACGCTTTCGCACGCCCCCAAATTCCCCAATACACTGACGGCTGGTGGGGTTAGAGAGGAGGCGATGTTGATGGATTGATAGTGCTCCAGCCGCGTCAACGGCTAAGGTAAATCCTATTCACAGTGTAGTACATGTTGCCCGATGAGAGGTGGGGTGATCTACCCTTCTGGATAGTGAGATGCCAGAATCGCCTTCCGTGGAATAACGAGGTTTCTCAACCAGGTACCTACGCCACACTCCCCAGCAGGGCCCGACAGACCAGGAACATGCTCTAAGCTCCCGACCGATAATACGGTTGTTTGAGTAGTGTAGTGCTAGTAGTGGGTAAATGGTCGGGGTGAGGTTGGAACTAGGAAGAGGAAGGAAAGTTCTGCGCGCGGTGCTTTATATTCCGTTTGGTTGGGTTATGCTTCGGTTTCGCCAGGAATTTGAATGAAACCATGGAATCATTACGATAATAGCAGCCGGCTGCTAGAATTCTTTTCCCAGGAAGCGACCGATTCGACCTAGCTAGTGTCGAAAATCTGCCACCGTGCGGAATCGAACCTAGAAACGCATGTCAGAGGCACTGTAGTGGCATAAGTGATGCTTGAAGCCTCTCTCCCCATTAGATGTGATGTTGGTAGAGAGTATTTCATCATTTATTTGTTATGCTTCCATTACAGTATGAAGTTAATACAGATTAACACATCATTACAATCTACTTGTACTGAACAAAGTCCCAACGTAGAAGGAATATTTGCCAAGGGCAGCTCGTGAACAACATGAAGGGATAAGAAAACAGAAGATTGAAGAAGTGGCGGATCTAGGAGGTGACTCGGGGCCTCTCCAAAACAGATTTTTTTCTAATTTTACTCGATTAATTCGAACTAATTATCACATACTTAATCTCACCAGTTTCCAATAGGAGTCTTCTCATTATACAGAGGGTCTGTCATTTTTAGAAGATATTTATATCCTAAAAAATAGTATATTTATTTAATGTAATGCGGTCGAAATACTTTATGAGAATCGAGTGAAATTGCAAAAAGGGCTGTACATTGTGTCAAATTAGTATTTAACTTGATTCGTTGCTCTACCAGGGGCTTGCGGGATGAGTGACAAATATGAGTGTGAAGACTTCTTACGATTTAGCTCTCACTTTGGAATAGCAGTGCTTTTGTATCATATGTGTGACTGTTTTTATATTATTGTGGTCCCTGCACGATATAGAGATAATGAGAGTTAATAACACCAGGTTAAGAAATGGCCCGTAGATACTCCCAACTTTGCAGCGGTCTTATGTTGTTATCTCTTCTTTTATCACAAAAAAGAATATTTTTCGGGCGCAATAATATACGCAATGTTTTCGCAGAGTAGTTTCAATTGGACATTGCTGTCAGAACGCATGCCAGAGCAAGGCGCGATGCCTCCTCGGCGAGTAGCAACACAGAAGCATATCGTCACTATTGCACATCGCCATTCTTACAGAAAATATATGCAAATTTTCGTATAAACCTTAAAATTCGGAAATTACTTCGATTAAACTAGCTTCTCTCGAAATTGTTTGGCAAAAATGTGTTATGTACCAATTTTCTACTGTCAGATTCTAAACATTTAACAGTTTTCAAATCAGTTCAAATTTGTTGAAAATATTTATGAACAAATGATATATTTGTTTTTGTCTGTCATTATTAGCATCTCCAAACGTTTAGAATTGACTCCCGCTGGAA
>BOPP01000235.1:941929-971122 GCA_017312745.1 Gryllus bimaculatus | reverse complement strand
GGTGAAGAGTGATCCGTCTTCGGCGGTTGGTTTTCCTGATTTCTTGGAAGGCAGCTGGCAAACAAATCGTTACTCAAAATTGACTGTTCTGCGTTGTTCTAGTGGTACGGTTGTGACACGTCCGTTTTTTTCGAAAAAAACAGGCGGCCATCTCTTTGGAAGTGCTTCGTGCGCGAACAACTTTTGTTGGGTTTTGCTTATCTTGAAACACCAATACGGTCGCGAAATTCGACTTGGAGTGACCTACGACCACGATTGAATTCACCATACCATCGGTAAACACTGGTCCTCGATGGAGCTTTATCGCCAAAAATTGAATTAAGTTCATCCATGCACTGTCTCTGAATTAATGCATGTCGAAAGTTGTAAAAAGTAATGTTCACGATTTAATTCCATTTTTAGGCCAAGATGAATCTTTTAAGTTACTGTAAACAACACAAATAGCGCTCGTATGTCAAAACGTTCTGAGTACGTATAACCTCAAAACATCCAACTTACTTATAGAGCTGTCAGTTGCCAGATTGCAACACCAGGGTTGCCAAATCCCGAAACATAAAAGACAACCTGCGTACCTCCCGTGAAAAAGCATCCACTGCACATACGGGAATAATGGCAGTTGACGCTCCCTGAATCACTAATCAACCCATCAAGAGTGTAGGAGGGCTGAGAGATGCTCGCTCGTGGCAGCGCCACTAGGCGGCGAAAAGTCTGCGAGGACCCGCGATGCTTCCAGTGGCGCAGGTGGCTGAATGTGAGAAAGGAACCAAGCAGAATTTCCTTTTCTTTTGTCGTGTCACGTTAGCACTTCTTCGCAGAATGTCGTATTTCACTGTCGATGTTTTGTTTTCATTGTAACACGCATTTTTCCGGTGAGACCAAGTCGCCTAAGCAATGTAAATCTGTTTCAAATAGTACTTAGTTTAAAAATCAATATTGTTCTACTATTGTTTAGACATGTGCTAATTTTATATTCTTTGGTACGATTTATGAAATTAACTCCATTTCATTTGAAGGTTTTTTGTAAAAATAGTTTGTTAGTAGATTCATTTCAAAGTGTCATAAAATTCAGAGTTCGTTTGTGTCTGGCCGTGCCTCGCTGTTCTGTAATTAATTTGTTTGTTCTTAAAATCCTTTTTAATATTCTCGTTGTGTAATATTTATATAACAAGTCTCGATAAGTTAACAATTCTGGCATACGGACGGACAGCGCTTTTAACAGACGGACAGCGCTTTGTTAAGCCTCCTAACATGCACGTATAAATTTCAAGCTATTATAACACTCTTAAGTAAACACGATTACAAAATCAAGAGACTTTCTTATCAAAATGTTTAATTTTACTCTCAATTGAGAATATTAAATCTGACTAATATATTATTTCAATTTAACGGGTCGTTTCTTTGCTTGGAAGAAAAAAAAATGGAAATTAATATAGCTAAATTTTTGCCAATAACTGTCAAGTAACCTCTCCCAATGCTTGATGTGTGCCTAGTATCTAGTGACGCACCACCACTCCGGAACAATTTGTACAACCCTTAGGTTGATAAAGACTGAACAGAATCGTTTTCGGGGGGCACAGTCGCTGTCGCAACACGTAGTTACAAATTTTATATAACGTAAACAAGTCACTGATTTAAGGTGCATTAAAAGCCACGTGACTTCTCTCAAGAAGTCTGGGTTCCGCTATCGCTCTAACATAACGGAGTACAGGCATGCGCCGAAGCGGGCTAATAGCGTTTACGTTATATTGCTTCATACTGTGTGAAACCTCTCCAATGAAAACGGTAGCGCATATGCAGTGCAAGTTTTCTTTTAACAGAGCCACCCGGGTGGGGACGGCCATATGCTTCAAGAGTGAGGAAGGGCGTGGGTGGCCTCCAGCATCCACGCCATCTGCTCCGACATCGATCGCCTTGTCCTCGTCGGAATGCCCATTGAACCGAGGCCTCGGGGCATTATCCTCAATCTGCTTAGGAGAGCACTACTCTGTCGAGGGTGGGGATTGAGCACTGGAAGGAATGTTCGATTACCTTATCAAATCACAACGCACGTTTCGAACTGTTTCCGTATTTAAGTGATGTCTTTGGTGATAATGGGAGATGTTGATTTAGGAGAGCTGCACCACACAAGTACTTAATGAACCGTTAACTGTATTTACAAGAAAATATTAAAATTGGATTTGCAAATTACACTTCTTGAGCGCTATTATTATAAACACCATTATTTGAAAAAAGAGAAAAGAGTTGAACGCATGCTAGAGAAGGAACTTCACTACGTTAGTATGTGAAAATACAAGAATTATTATCCGTCTAAGACAAATTCAAGAATTCGAATAGAAATAAATGTATGATCATTTAGGTGAATTGTTTGACTATTGAAATTTCAAGATATGTTTATAATTAAGAAAATTATTTTATTATCTTCCTGTCTCATTTGAAAGCTGCAAAAATTCGTAATTATAAATTCAATTTTAAAACGTTTCGGATACACCGGATTGCGGCTGCTATAGTCAAACCCTTTGAAAACTAACAATGAATGAACGGAATTAAGATGTGTTATCACTTGACTGGCATGTCAAGATCGCCGGCAAGGTTCGATTGCTCCTCACACAGGGTAGCAAATGCGTGGTGTACGTTGTCGATGCTTAGCTCCAAACGCTTTCGCACCCGCCCAACAATTCCCCAATACACTGACGGCTGGTGGGGTAGAGAGGAGGCGATGTTGATGGATTGAATAGTGCTTCCAGCCGCGTCAACGGCTAAGGTAATTATTCCCACAAGTGTAGTACATGTTGCCTCGAGAGGTGGCGGTGATCGTACACTTCTGGATAGTGAGATCCAGAATCGCCTTCCCGTCGGGATAACGAGGTTTCCCTCAACCAGGTACCTCCCACGCCCACATCCCCCCAGCAGGGCACCGACCCAGCCAGGACATGCTCTAAGCTCCCGACCGATATACCGGTATGTGAGATAGTGTAGTGCTAGTGTGGGTAAATGGTCGGGGTGAGGTTGGACTAGGAAGAGGAAGGAAAGTTCGCGCGCGGTGCTTTATCCGTTTGTTAGGGTTATGCTTCGGTATTCGCCAGGAATTGAATGAAACCATGGAAATCTACCGATCATAGCAGCCGGCTGCTAGAATTCTTTTCCAGGAAGCGACCGATTTCGACCTAGCTAGTGTCGAAAATCCTGCCACCGTCGGGAATCGAACCTAGAACCGCATGTCAGAGGCACTGTAGTGGCATAAGTTGATGCCTTGAGCCTCCTCTCCCCATTAGATGATGTTGGTAGAGAGTATTTCATCATTTATTTGTTATGCTTCCATTACAGATGAAGTTAATACAGATTTAAACACATCATTACAATCTACTTGTCACTGAAAAAGTCAACCAACGTAGAAGGGAATATTCCTGCCAAAGGCAGCTCGTGAACACATGACCAGGATAAGAAAAACAGAGACTGAAGAAGTGGCGGATCTAGGAGGTGACTCGGGGCCCCTCTCCCCCAAACAGATTTTTTTCTAATTTTACTCGATTAATTCGAACTAATTATCACATACTTATCTCACCAGTTTCCATAGGAGTCTTCTCATTATACCCGAGGGGTCGTCATTTTTAGAAGATATTTATATCCTAAAAAATAGTCATATTTCTTTAAATGTATGAGGTCCGAAATCACTTTATGAGAATCGAGTGAAAATTGCAAAAGAGGCTGTACATTGTGTCAAATTTAGTATTTAACTTGACTCTTGCTCTACCAGGGGCTTGCAGGGATGAGTGACAAATATGAGTGTGAAGACTTCTTACGATTTAGCTCTCACTTTGGATAGCAGTGCTTTTGTATCATAATTGTGAAGTGTTTTATATATTATTGTGGTCTCGCACGATTAAGGATAATGAGGTTAATAACACCAGGTTAAGAAATGGCCCGTAGATACTCACACATTGCAGGTCTTATGTTGTTATCTCTTCTTTTATCACAAAAAAGATATTTATTCGGGCGCAATAATATAGCAAGTGTTTCGCAGAGTAGTTTACAATTGGACCATTGCTGTCAGAACGCATGCCAGACAAGGCGCGATGCCTCCCTCGGCGAGTAGCAACACAGAAGCAATCGTCACTATTGCACATCGCCATTCTTCAGAAAATATATGCAAATTTTCGTATAAACCCTTACATTCGGAAATTACTTCCGATTAACTAGCTTCTCTCGAAATTGTTTGGCAAAAATGATGTGTCATGTACCAATTTTCTACTGTCAGATCTAAACATTAAAACAGTTTTCAAATCAGTTCAAATTTGTTGAAAATTATTTATGAACAAAATGATATATTGTTTTGTCTGTCATTATTAGCCATCTCCAAAACGTTTCAAATGCTCCCCTGGAAACTTTTCTCAAAAACAGATAGCCTGTTTATCACCGACCACATACGAAGGAATAATTATCATACAAGAAAAAATCATTTTTCAAAAGTAGCTAAAATTATTTTATTAAAAGATTAAATTACGTCCTTTAATAAATAAAAATTCTAAAATTAACATATAAGCATTATTATTCACCTTCAAATATAATTTTCGGCCATCTCTTGTACACGCCTGTCAAAAATTATTAGGTACAGTTCCTACGAATCTTAAAAATTACAAATTACAAAATAACTTTATCCGATGCTCCTTAAAATCTTCCTGGTTAATTCGTAATGGTCAAATTTACCAACAACATTGTATTGACAGTAAAAAAAACTAGGGCAACTAAATTATCTTCAGGTTTTTATATAATGTGTATTCACATCCAGAGTTAAAATATTTTCTCTTCGAAAATTGTATTACACACTTCAAGAAATTAAAACCCATTATGCGAAAGAATCATTATATCCCTGAAGTGCTGTTAAGACTCATATAATTATACTATCTGATTTATAAAATATTAATCGTTCTACTTAGTAAGTTTTCCGAAGTGTTGTAAGCAAACCTTATTGATTTTCTATAAAATGGCATTTCAATTGTTTTAATTAAATTATTATTTTTCAATGTCAAACTACTTAAGTCAATTCTTTTAGAGTCCTCCAAATTGATTAATAAAAGTTATATCAATAAACATTTTAATCTTGAATATTTTATTTACACATGGATTGAAATCATTAAGCATATGATACACATGTGTTTAAGAATGAATATTACAAATTTAAAGAGCTTATAGAGAGGTCAAAAGTGATCAGGTTTCGCTAATGGATGTAGTGGGAATTACACATAACGGAGTTATTTTCATTTTAACATATAGCATTTTTAGGCAACCCGTAAGTACAAGTGTTTGGTTGATCACTTTGTGACGCAAGGAAACTTCACATTCCTGCCGAATACTGTGCAGACGTGTCGGACAATTAGGGACAAACGTCATATGTACAAATGCATACAACCCCTTTATATGTAGCTTTTCATTATGTGTTCATTGCCAAAAGTGATCATTTTCGACTTGCTGTGTTCCTTGAAAGATTGTGACACTCATTCTGACACACCCTCTACACCGTTATGGATTGCGCAAAATTCGCATCACGCCTCGCCGGCCGTCGAGATTTAATAGCCTCCCCGGCCGCCCCTGAAGGTCTGCGATGGCAGCGCCGCCCCGCCTGTTGCTCGCGTGATTGCAGCCCGGGGCCTCCTTCGCCTTAATTGCCCCGCCGGTCGCCCGCCCTCCTGCCTCGGGGGCGTGGCCCGGGTGCCTCCGTGACCTTGGGACGCGACACTGTCGACCTCCCACTTCAGTTACCCCGAGGGCGCGGGGCTGCAGCAAAGGCCCTTTCATCTAGCGCTGGGGTTCCAAGCTCGGAACGTAATGATAGAAATTCCTTACTCGAGAAATAGCGTCCAGAAATTCACGCGAAATAAACGTGTAGCGTGTGAATAGATGGCTGTATAATGTCTATACTTGATATACATGACATCATTTTAATATTGCGAGAAAATATGTGCTACCACTAGTTATTGTAAAAGTTGGTGTTAAATGTTGATAGAATTATTCAGTAATAAAGGAATTATTTTGGGAATAATTAATTTTAAATGACTAAATAAAGAGATACAGTTGAGAAGTTGGAAGAGTTCAAAGAATTGGGATGAGTAGCAAGATAGAAGATGGAACGAACAAAGGTAAACAGAACTGAACATCGTTCAAGAAGGACGACCTTTCCATTTTTACTTTTAAAGAAGTTCAAGATAATGTAGAAGCTTTGTTTCCAATAGAGAAAAATGTAATGATCAAAGTAGTTTCAAAATGAGTAAAGATGTTCACGTACTAGAAATAACTTTTATATGGTAGTTTTTGTAAATTCGTAAGTTTCAAAATCAGTTTGTTTGTTTTTCAGTATTTTTAGTGTTGTTTTTTGTAGGGGGTTATATGTTATGTATTTGAATGGCACATAAATGGTGAGAAGTTGTCCTTGTAAAATAAATCGAGAATAACATCGCCTTTTTAGGAACGGAAATACTGGATTCCTTTAATTAATTTCTTTCTGGTGTTCCTCGATATGATTAGTATCCCAAAACATTAAACATTTATTTATATGGCAGAATTTAATGACTCAATCGTCCATATTCGCTTGTTAATAACACATTTAATAACTTCCAAGATATCAATTATATCAGCATTTGTTTAAAAATTTTAAGAACTTCTAACAGTATTGGAACCATTGGAAGACGATTTTCACACTATTTAAAAGGTGTTCGCGAAAAATGGGTGGAGTATACAATTACATTCTAAGGCAAGGGTTCCCAGAGTGGTCAGTATAGATTCCCTGAGGGTCGATGAAATTTTGGAGGGAGTCAATGTTGATCAAAGGGTCGATTGATGGTCAATAGCCGAAATATGAACCGGCGCCTGACCTGTATAATCAAGACCCCATTGATTACAAAAAATAACGAAATTGTTTCCTAAAATAAAGCAAAAATATATAATAATAAATTTAAAAAATTGCTTTTCTTCTCTCGTATCCGTCGTTCATTCATAGATATTACAATGCTCCAAAAACTCAAGAAATTATAAATGTGCTTTATATATGATATTCTAGTGCACAAGAAAGGATTCGCGGCTACATCCAATTGTAATAAGCTATGCGGCCATGATTTATTCCAATAGGCCTTGCGGCTATATCTAATTCCTACAGGCCCTGCAGCTAAATATAATTCCAATAGACCCTCTGGCTATATCTAATTCCCATAGACCCTCTGGCTTTATATATTTCCAATACGCTCTGCACCTATACATAATTCCTATAAGCCCTGCGGCTATATATAATTCCAGTAGACCCTGCGACTATTAATAACACACATGATATCTGTACCACTTTCTTAAACGTCCTTTAGGCTATACAACAACAAGATTTCATGAAAAACGATGGAGTCGTTTTTGAGAAAGAAAAGTCTTTAAACAAAATTGAATATTGCATATATGTTACTCAAAATTACGCGAAAAATTCTCTAATTTTTGAAACATTTTACATAACCGTATTTAAAAATCTAACTTTAAGGAACAGATTTAAAAAAACAACAACTCTAATTTTAATATTTTAGATGTACGAACAGTTGTAGGAACTCTCAAGAAGAAGAAAATTCGGATTTTTGCAATTTTCGAAAAATTAGAATTTTTAACGATCATGAAACTTGCACCATTCTCTTAAACGTTTTTTACAATATCCAAAAAATGAATCAAATTCGATGGAGCCATTTTTAAAATTTTTAAATTCTCCCAGAGACTTTATGGTATCCCCTAAAATTAAAATATCGGTTTCAAATTCAAGGGACCGCTACATCAGTCAGATCGATTGAGGAATACTAATTTTGGTGAAAATCAGCTGAACAGTTTAGCCGCTAGCGTTTTCACAGACAGACGCGCAGACACGTTTTGCCGTCAATTGACTTTTCTGTTTCAAGGAAACATGGAATCTAAAACGTGTTAGGGGATTTTTTCAACAAACAGCAATCCTATTTATTAATTTTAATTAGTGGACTCACCTGAGTATCGTTTCCTCTTGATCTGTCTTCAGTATTCTGATGGTGTCGTCTTTCAAGTACACGTTAGTATGAATGCATTTTACATATCGTTGCGACTTCTCAAGAGAGGACAAATCACAAGATATTGCTAGACTTCAAACTGAGATGAAATAAAATAAGATAATATTATTTTTTAATAATAATTTAAGAAACGATTTTTATGAATATTAAAACTCACGTCATAATATGATTTTTCATCTGTTGGAAAATGTCAACACCACAATCACCTTATTGAAAATAAAAATACATTACTCAAAAAATACAAATCAAGACAGTCTCTGAGTTCTTTTCTCATGAAATATATCTTTAAGGAACAGATATTATTAAGAGAAAATCTCTATTTTAATAATTGTAGTGGTCAAAAGACGCAAAAAAATGGAATTTTTGCATTTTTCGAAAAATCGATTTTCAAGGAAAGTGAGACTTACACCATTCTCTTAAACGTCCTTTACACTATCCAACAACAAAATTTAATCAAAATCGATGGAGCCATTCTTTTGAAAATGTCTGAGGGGCTTCATGTAAAGTACCCCCAAAATTAAAATATGGGTTTCAAATTCAAGGGACCGCGACACCAGCCAAATCGATTTGAGAATATCAATTTTTGAGCAAATCGACTGAACGGTTTAGCCGCTAGCGTTGTTCACAGACGGACTGACAGACTGATGTTTTGCCATCATTCGATTTTTCGGTATGAAGGACCCACACAACATAGATTCCGGCTACACCATGTGATAAATGATTATTTCTAAATTTAGAAACTGAATTTATCCACTTTTTCGTTATTGGGACCTTTTAATACGTTTTCGCCTAAAATCCGCTTTTTTTTTAGTGGAGCATTACATAACTTTTTCTTCTACAGTAGTTCCTTCTTATGCGCGATATAGTAAAAAGAACACGTTTTTAAAGACATTCCTTTGTATTTTGTTGATACGCAAAAAATATCAATTCTTCTCAAGGAGGCCGAGACGTGTCGAATGACACATTTGTGTCGATTGATGGACCGGACAGACAAACGCATGTTTCTTAAGTACATGAGACTGTGCGTTCTTTTTAACGAGGCAATATAAAGGCTCCAGGAACTTGAATTTACCTAAATAAAATTGCGTTTCTTGTTGCTAACTTATTAAAATGAATTTTAAAATGTAATTATAAGATTGAGTTTTCTTTACTATCTTAAAATGGAAGTTTTGAAACAATAAATAATTTTGGATTTACCCCGCCGACGCAATTATGTCGTAATTTTAGTTTACTGGATATTGTGTGAATAAATTTAATTAGAGTGGAAACATTATTAGACAAGCCAGGGAGTTAACAATGAAAGAATTGAAATCAATAGTTATTTTCTTTGAAATATATTATTTTTCAAAATATTACATAAATAATTTACATTTTGCCATTGAACCGCCGTAGATTATATTTGATGACTAGAATTTCAAATATTATTTTCTGTTTCATCACCGTTAAGTGATAATTTAATGGAAAATACAGCATTGTGCAGTGATACATATTTGTTTCTTTCCTAACAAATTGTCACATTCCATTATCCCGAAATTTCAGATTTCTGCATCAAAATCCATCAGTAAAACGTTTTTTAGATCATATCAAATATAATAAAAAGTGCCTTTTAGCCTTATATGAATGACAAATATAACAGAACAATAACATTAAGAACAGTTTTTAACAACATAATACTAATAATTTCACAACGTAATTCATCGTAGAAAATACAGAATAAATTACAATATAAAAAAATCAATTAACTTTTTTGTGAAAAACAATTATTTAACTTTTCACAACAACTTTTGAAATTTATTTGAAATTTAAAAAGTAAATTAAGCGACATAAACTTTTATTTTTTGAAGTTTGTATTACAATAAATTAATGAAAGGCTGAAAAAACAATAGAAGAGGAAGAATTTCTGACATCTGTTTTGTAGAAGTGCGATTCCCTGAAGAAAAACCTTAAGGTTTGCTTTCAGATATCATCTTAATAAATAACCGTTCAATCTGACTGTCCATGCTGATGTAGGCAACTTATTTTTCATAAAAATTAACATAATTAATCAATGAATAATTTGCACAAGAGATGTCAATAAAACACTTAAACCTTCTTAGAAAAGTAGTAAATGAGTACACACAGGCTAAACAAAATTTTATCAACGCAGGAAAGAATCTGTGGTAAACCTCAAACAAATGTAAAATATTTTTGTTTATTTTCTGGGCTTACTAATCGTTTTAGATAAGATATTTTTAACTAAACAAAGATTGGACATTATCATTGAATTAAGCCTACAAATTACTTCACTGACAGTTGCAGACTGAAGCACATTTTCTAAATCAAAAAATTATCTATTTTGGATGCGAAGTTCAAAAAATTTTACAATCTGTGACAATTATTTTCATTTTATACAAAAAAGTATACAAAGCACGAGCAATCTCATCTCTTGATATCAATATTTTCAGAGTTAGGAAAGTGATTAAAATTTAAAATTCAGCAACGAACTTTGTGTTTTCAGTAATGATTGTTGCTACAACTCTATTAGTGTTCCCCACAGAAACAAAACTGTCAGTTTATTAAGAATTAAATCTGTCGTTCAAATACACTTATTTGAAAAATATAAAAACGATACAATAAAGAAACCAATGTATGAGTGAACGAATGTAAGTAAAACAACCCAGATATAGAATACTGAAATTTAAGTTTGTGGCCGTTTAATGACCGAACCATCCTAATATTCAATTGTTCGTCATTTCAATGAATTTATTTTTGATGTTTGTTTAGCACTTCATCGGGCGGGCATGTATATTAGGATTCTGTAAATTGCATTAAAGTAAACCAAAATGTCTAATTTATTTCAAAAAGTTTATCTAAGACCTTATATTTTATATCAGTCTGAATGAGGGAGGTCCAATATAACTCGAAATGTTGCGTTTGACAAAAAGGTATAAAATCATTTTACTTTATTGACATAAGAATGAATTGTACAGTGCAAATAACATTATAACATGAATGTTTTTAAAAATAAATTAGATTTTGCGGTTTACTTTAATGTAATTTAGAGAATCCTTATTTACATGCCCAACCAATATTTGGACAAATTCTCATCAACAATAAATACTACTATCTCTCATTTTCATTTCACACTTTCGTTAATTGGGTCAAAATAGTTCTTAAAGAAGCTAGTGAAGTGAACGTGGCGTTACTAATGTTTTAGTTATTTATGGTTGGTCCCTTTTCCCCAAAACGTTTATAAATAATTCGAATCAGCTGTGGGGAAGTAAAAAAGTTGTCATTAAAAACGAAAGAGCTTATGGTATCAACGTAGTAATTTACAATTTTGTTAAAAGGATTTTTATGTCCGTACGAGAAACATTTAGACATGTTTCATTTTCGAGTTACACAATGAACAATTACTCTAAAAGTATAACTTCTAAAGTTTCATTTACTTATGTATGTGGGTGGAAGTTCGAAAGTACTATTTCTCTTTTTGTGATTTAGAAGATTGCTTGCATGACGACCATAGAAGATATATGATTAGAACACTCTTTATTCACAGAGATCCGTTTTAAGTCTTGGAATACTTTCCAAGAATTGCACAGAGGAAGTTAATTCTGTCACAATCCAACACGAGTAGTATATGATTTTTAGTTTGTATAGAGTAATTGAAAATTTCTCCAGTTGTTATGTCTTCGTTCGTCGCTGAGTCGTGGCGCAGAAACTGAAAGAAAATGGTACAGAATGTAGTGAGAGTTCGAAGCACTTCGAAACACTCGAAATATGCAAGCAACTTGTTCACATGGTATCTTCACTTTCCATAAAAATCTCACACAGGCTCTTCTATTTCTCTCCGAAGATTCTCTCTCAGACAGTGATTGTATTCTGCAATGAGTGTAATGTGTTATGCAAGAAAATTAAAGGCTGCATTTTCTCTGTTTCTCGCCTTCTTACATTACGTGTATTTTACTTACGAAACAGAAATGAATTGGCACTAATCTTCCTATTATTCAAAGATTTACTTTTTTAACAGTCATGATGTAAAAACGAATGTAAATAATTTTAATCTTTAAAAAAATTCTACTTCACAAAAATGTTTATGAAACCCGACCGCGAGGAAGTGGGCGTGCGGCGTGCCCATGCGATTGCAAGCGTGTTCCACGCACGTACGTACTGTATTGGACAGCCCTGGCATGATCCATTTCGTAAATGTTTGGGACGAAGTCAACTCGAAATCTAAATATTTGCTATGTGTGATTTTATTTTAAATTTAGTTCTGTTTATTTTCCTGAGGAAGCTCTGCGATGTTCTTGTGTAATCTTACAGTCGCTACATCCCAGTTTCTCGTCGTGAAACCCAATCAAGTTCTTCACTGACAAAACTGTTTATTTCGTAAAATTTATATGACTGCAATTGATAGCAAATTTATTGAAATATGTAATAATATGGCTATGCGATTCTGTGAAAGGGGATGCGGAATTTGAGTGTATCAATGGTTCCTCACCGCAAATAAAGACGTACTGACTATTAAAGAATTCCATGTGAGGACATTTGAAATCCGCTTTGCTAGAGCCATGGCAGGTGTTTATAGTATGAGTAGCAATACTGAAAGAAATAGGAATTGTGAGCGGCAGGAGTATCATGGTGCGAAGAGAACACAAGACGGTGAAAGATTCAGGAAAAAAGACACTCAGAAAAACCTGTCGATGTAAGAGTTGCAATTTGTAATCGCCGATACTATCAGTTATTTCGTCAAAGTGCCTCCTATTGGGAAGGATCTCTTATCTAGTTTTCTGCTCAAGAAAAAAGTCTTCTCTTTGAAGATAGCACGTGTTCCACTTCAAGGAAGTCTCGCATGTAAGTCTTCACCACTTCTTCATCACGACACAGTAGAGGGTATGTGCTTAATATCGATATTTCAATATATCAATATTTTCTTGCGAATGTATCTGAAATCGAAGCGATTTTCACTAAACTGATATACCGTTATACCGGTATTTAACACCGAGTATCTAGGGCCTAGATTTTTGTTTAAATGTTGTCAGCAACACCTTCTCTCATTGTTTATTTATGTGTAATTAGATTTAATACATTAACTAGCAAATAAAATAACGTAAAAAAGGAAATAGAGAAAAATTGACAAAGCAACTGGTAACATAAATATGACCTTCCACATCAGAATCTATTAATTTACTACATCTTCAGTTTTGTCCGAAAGATAAGAATCAACAATTAAATATTATCACTCCAGCCAATGAACCCGGCTGATTGGCAACATAAATCAAAGTTTAAAAAAATAATTTAATAAAACCCATTGGTTCCAATTTATGTAATGTCTACCTCAATTACACTAATAATTTGTTTACTACATTAAGAACATTTCATCAAAGGTGAAGTAATATTTTATTTTGAAAGTCTTTTTGCTTGGACTTTTCTATTTATAGTTGAAACAAATATTGCTTACCGAGCTGACAGGCCGTCGATTAGTAGAATTTCTTGTAATTGAAAAAAAAACATTGGATTTTGAATATATGAGTTTTGCTCATTTAATTTTTGTAACCTTTTTGATTTAGAGGATATTTAGTAATACTGCCTGGCCGACTGTTGGGTTATAGTACACCGGTTTCGTCAAAACTGTCTATATATCGATTATCGTTTGTTTTCATTGTTGCTCTTCACTGCTGCACTGCAACCGAAGGAAGTAGGGCGGGGGTTCAGAGGTTCTCCGTGGCCACGACGACGCGGTGCGCGCGCGGGCCCACGCTGCGCCGCAGGCTGGTGAGGGGGTGCGCCGCGCCGTCCGCGTCTCCGCCCCCGCCTCCGCCCCCGCCGCCGCGGACCGCGCCTCCTGCGCACGCCACAACACACGTCTCACGCCCCGCTCTGCAACACAGCGCCTTGGGGGGGGGGGGAGCGATGGAAGGATTGAATTTGGGGTTTCAGGGCGCGTCAACTGCTAGAGCCATTGTGAGCCTAGCCTTCCTCGGCCGGACACAGTAGCTACTAGCTATAGTATACTACGATGTAAATTCAGTGACATTTCGTGGTCACGAGCTAAACGGGAAGGCGACGCTTTCATCCAACCGGAAGCTTTGTTACGACTTAAATGTTTGGTATTGGGGCTTCTGATTGAATGACAATGTCCCTCCCCTCCTTTCAGCTTGTGGTCTTGAAAGGTCACTGTGTTGGATGGAGGGATTGAATACTATAATTATTTGCCAATGCACACGGTAGTGGAAAATATACAACATGCGATGATGATTGATTGACGTCAACTGCTAAGGTCATTAGTCCCGTAAGTATACTCGTAAGGCATATTGTCTTGCTCTGAATGATCTTTCTCCGCTGGATGGCGAAATTCGGCGCTGAGCTACCGTAGGCTAAGGGATTTTCAACAACTAGATATCTCCCATCAGCGAGTCACGGCCCCAGCCGGGATAAGCTTTAAGCTCCCGACCGCTCTCTCGGCGTATGTGGTCGTGTAGTGAATTTAAGGGAAAGTGTGTGTAAGTAAGTGATGAGGATAGAGGAAGGAATGGGAAGAAAATATCGCGAGTGGTCCGTGGCCTGTTTATTAGGATATTGCTCCGACAATCATCTTGTATTGAAATCTGAGAAACCACGGAAAACTTCCTATCAGAGCTAGAATTCTCCTCCAGACTGAGTCTGAATTCGACCCAGCTACGTAGCTAGTGTCGAAAATCCTGGCACTGTCGGGACTGGACCCCAGGACCTCCTCGTCAGAGACATTGCAGTGACATCAGTTGCTTCCCTGAGCCACATCTCCCGGTACACCATGCGACATTTGTTCCTAACTCTTAAGTTGTCATTCTTAAGATGTGAAGTACGTTGGTGGGCACCAACACCTTTTTGACTGCGCCGGACCGTGGCCCGCCGAACGTCGGCGTTTAATGAGTTGCCAGCCAGTCAGGGGCAAATGTCACATATGTAACTACATTATGTGAAATTTCCCAACACATTTCCATTTGCAAAAAGAAATAATCTTCGACACCTGTACGCACTAGAACTTTGTAACATTTGATCTGTGATACTACCTTCACGTTGTTGAATTTGCATTGCAATACCAACTTTAACATGTCAAATAATAATTCACCCGATCGGAAATTGTACCGCGTTTTCTTGATGTGCGTACAGTTGCTCTAAATACTGAGCTACCAAGACCCCCAATGGGTGAAACGGCTCCAAACCTACGTTGTACTGCCCTATTCATATTCAATTCAACCGTTACCTCAATTGGTGGTAATTGAACACTAATGTTGTTGCATTATGACAGTGCTGTGAATTACTCAATGCAATATAACATTTTGAAAATAATGCATTTTATGTATTTTTATTAGTAATAAAACAACATCTTCGTTATATTAATAAAACAAATGGTAGTTGTTATTTATAATACGAGTAGTTAAAGCGACATTTTGTTTTGCGAGTAGACAATTTTGCGACATGAGGCCGATGACGCGCCGAATGGCGCAATCCTCCGAGCAAAATAAAATAACTTTTAATGCGAGTGTCATACGCTATTTTTAGACAGCCTTTTATTTTAAATCAAGTATACAAGTTACTCAACTGGTTCCATGGTACGTTAAGATTAGTTTCGTAGCTGATCAGACGAAAGTATTTGCTTTCGTTGTTTCATTCACAGTTTTGCGTAAACACTTGAGCATCGACTCACTTTTAGTACAAACTTGTACTACAAAAACACTTGTACGCACTTGTACTACAAATTGGAGCTTTTAACAGGCTGGGCATTCCCTAAAAGTGACCGCTGTTACTAATGGCTGGGTGAAAGCAAAGTTATTAATTTAATTAAATATTTTCTGAACTTGGGTTGTCGACTATTTGCCGAGAGATGAACATTCGGTGCTCGCTCTAAGCACCGCGTGTCGGTCTTTCGACCACATCAAAGGACGAGAACATTTCCGAGCACATCAGCTACTCGGGATTGGGCGAGCGGTGGTTCTCTACTCCGCGAATGCCGAATGTGCGGAGCCGCCTGAATAGGTAAAGATACAAACCGTTTACTTTAGAGACAGTATACAAATATTGCTCTCGACCTACTATCTTTTATAAACACATTACCTAAGGGAAACCACAGTAATCTACATTTACGGATGAGTTCATAATTCCGGATATTTCTCTGCATCTCTCTCTGACTACAACGGAATAACATCAATTTAGAAGAAAATAATTATAGCACAAATAATAGAAATTTTAGACATGAGATAATATTCAATATTGCACTTCAGTATTTCATAAGCAAACTAGGAAGTTTGAATGGGAGAAGATTTCAATTTCGACTAATTAAAACAACTAAATATGAATTTCAGTTTTTATAAAATGTTCGTCGGAAAGTTAAAGGTTTGAGTTGATTAAAAAGATTAAGATCATTCTCAATCAATGATATTATCTCAGAAAATGCTTTGAAAAGTTACAGTTGCCTTTTATCCTAATCAAGTGTAAGAAGTGAAAACTAATATTGTCATATATACAATATACAATATATTTACGTACATTATAACATTATTGTTACACATACCATCTTATCCAAAATAACAAGAAGATTTTGATCTATGCAAGCGGTTGAAAACGGAATTTGCAAAACTAAAACTGAGTTTACCAATTTCACTGACCACCACATTGGATCAATACTGGTAATGGAGTCGGGCCGCCGAGTGGTCTCTGCAATTAGAAACACCAGCGCTTACGGCGGAACAATTCCACAGGGTGACTATTTCATGAGAACCACTGGTCGCAGCAGCAACGTGGAATTTGCTTTGATCACGAGAGCGTAATGATTTACTACGTGCTACATTTGCACACTGAACGTTTGCACGTACACCTCAAAAGAAGAAACTCCACGACAGGAAGTTTTCATTCGCATTCTCATCAGTTGGCTTCGTATTCAGCTTTGACCGACCGTTTGTTTGAATCCGACTCTCAGGTGCCAATCACACGACCATAAGGTATTGTCACAATGGTATTGTAGGAAATGCAGGTGAAAAGCCTACACAAGCAAAGAATTTTGGAATATGTTATATGCAATTTGAAATATAGAATAGGTTAATTTTGTCATTTTTATTGCATTTATTTATTTATATTTGCCAATTTTTGCACCAATGAAACACAAATTTATCAACGTAGTACAATATAATGAAATTTAAAACTTCAATATGTTGCAAAATAGATTAATACATTCCAGATTCGCTGCGTGTATGCTGATGGCTTCTCTCTCTCCCCGTCGCTCTTTCTTTCTTTCCCTCTCTGTATATATATATATATATATATATATATATATATATATATATATATGGAGAGAAGAATATTCTTAATTGATGAGTTCATATAGTAGAAGGGTGTATGTAGTAAGTAGCAGTACTTTATACAGGAATGGTTCCCGAGATTACTGTCAGAATATGGGGCAATTAAACATTATTGACGAAGAAAGCACACAGGATAGTGAATGACAATGTTATTTGAAGACAGAACGAACCAAGTTTAGTTTAATCAATTGGTTTAATTTTAGTAGTATGTAACAATAATCTTTGTCGTTTTCGAAACACTGAAGCCCAATTTCATTTCCAAAATTCAAAGATGCATAAATCCATTATTGTAAACCTTAATTGCACACCACAAACAATTTCCGCAATTTCGGCAATTAACTTTCTAAAATAGTTTATCCTGTAAGTAGTATTTTCTGGTTATGTATTAAATGCAGAAATGAGTTATGATGAATAACGCAATTACATTATTTCCCGAGCGTTGCTCTCCTGAAGATGAATGTTTAATAGAACCGCGTCTGTCCTACATTTCTCTGTGTTTTAGTATGCACGGGCAGAAGCTAGCGCACGTAGAACTTTCAATGATTCCTCTGCATACTCGGAACGTCGTAGAGAAGTACATTGGACTGCAGACTAATAGTTATGCAAATCGCTTACTATTGTGTGCGTTACCAGGAATTCAAGATGTGTTCGTTGCTCTTCGTCAAAAGCAATGCGATTGTCATTCCTTGACGAAATGCGAATTGAATGTAATATCACTATTCATGTTTTCATGACTAAGCCGCTTTCACTACTCTAGATTATTTGAGGATTTAAATTGTAAAATTATAAAGTATGTCAAGTAATTTGATTATTGAAAATTAATATTTTCCATGTAAAACGAAGTAGGCACTTTGACTTCCTAAAACTTCACATTGTATCTACATCATTAATTTTGTGACGAGGGAACGTTAAGCAGCCTATGACCATATGAAAAGTGTAGATAACTTTTTACGTACCGGGTCTGGTGGTTGCTGTTCATTTCACTGTTAAAATTTGTATTAATAATTTCGTATGCACGGAAAAATCGAGACAAAACTAAGCAGCCTACGGCCATGTGAGGGGTGTCGATGCCTTTGTTTCATATTCTAGGAACGCGAAAAAAAGTTAAAAGAAAACAAGAAAGAAACATTCTATACAATGTACCATACAATGCAAAGGTTTGCTTATGCTATTCCATCGAATCTTGTACTGCGCGTACTGGCTGAATTATTATATTCAGAGCATCGCTTCACAGCAGACGTCTTGCGACAGAGGGGCATTGGTAAATACCTCGCTTCTATTAAATATTTGCTATTGATGTTACATTATGAAACTGCTTGTTTTTGGTTTGCAAAGAAAGCAAGAAATATACGAATACGTATTATATAACGTACCATATAAATACTGTACTATGTTACAGAAGAATTACAGAAAACTGTTGTTGTTGAAGTATTTAATTTCTTGCAGTATTCTACGGGAGCATTTTATTTGTTGTTCTTAAGTTGAGTGCGTGCATTTTGGAAAACACTTAGTGAAGTTTTGTTCAGTATCAGTTTTGCTGTTGCAGGCCACTAGTTTAGCTTATTCTGATAATTGAAAGTGATAAGTAGCATATCCCAAAATGTTATTTAGCTGCCCCAAAAGGAAGTTAATTGTTCTAAATAATGCAAGAAAGGGTTGACAAAAATAGTTTGACGGGCAGCATTTTGGCAAAGTTTTCTAAAAACTTTTTTGTTTATTATTTTTATTGTTGTTTCAGAACAGATTAGAATGACATTAGAATGACATTCATTTGTTAAGGTCAGTAAATAAAGAATTACGAAAGTAAAAGTTTAATCCAACAATATTTTCCACGAAAATGTACGGTTGGGGCATTAAGATTTTTCTTTAAAGCATTGAACATTAAGATCATAGACAGTAATAATCGGAGGCGTTTCCATAATGTGAATATCATTTAAATTGAAAGGTGTAATCATAATTGAAGTTCCGTAGATAAAATGGATGAAATACTTTCACAGTAATCACTCGTACGATTGGTCAAAATATACTATAATATTTGCAGTTTCTATATTTTATTATTATTAATTGGAAATATGTAATTAAGTATCTTCATAATCACTAGTGCGCGTGGAAATGTGCTGAACATTAAATAACTGCGGGAATACCACTACCTATTAGTCAACTAGAACTTTTTTGTAGTATCAAGAGTATGTAGTAAAAAATTCAGCCTGGATGCGTGACAGTTTTCACTCTTCGGAAAAACACGAGAGGTCTGTGCCCACAATCAGTATAAAACTCCCAAATCAAATATTTCAGCTCATTATTTTTATTTAGATATGTATTCTCAATAAAATTCTTCCCGTGTCGTGAAGGATCGCTTGCATTCTTTACCTCCTCCTATTCTCAGCGTCCTATCGTCTCCCCCTCACCCACACACATGTGTTGCACTACCACACACGTCGGGAGACCAGTGGGAGTCTAGAACTTGCCCCGACTGGGACGATGACTAGCTGGCGAGATATCTGGAGGAAGAAATCCCCAACAAGCCGACGTGTTGGTCGTCCCCAACATCCAGCAGGAGGCGAATCACTGCCTCCTCCTGGGATAAACATTCACTACAATAACGGGACTAATGATCATGGAAGTTGACGTGCTGGAATACACCAATCAATCACCAATCAATCAATCAATCCAACCACATTTTTTAGGCCAAAAGTGGTCATTTTCGACCCTTCTTTACGTTCTCGAAGTTTGTAACATTTATTCTGAGACGGTCGCGAGCTGGTGTCGAGAGGCGCACCTGAGTCTCCCAGCGGGCTGCGGCGCAGGTAGCCCACGACGGTGCCGGCCCGCGCCAGCCCGGCGCCGCCACCGCCGCCGCCCGCGGCGCCGGTGGAGCTCCCTGCGGCGGCGGCCGGGAAGCTGCGGCGCCGCGCCACGCCCCCGCCGCGCCAGCAGCCGCAGCAGCTCTGCCGCATCAGCCGCGCAGCCACCTGCAACGAAAGACGGCTCGGGGCGTCAACAGACCGGGAGGCCCAAAGGTTTCAAAGGGGGCGGGGTTTTCGACACTTGCTTGTTGAGTGGCCGCCTGCTCTGATCGGTAGTTTCCCGTGGTTTCTCCGATCAACACCTCGCGAATGCCGGAGCTGTTCCCTATCAAATGGGACACGGGCTTCCGAGGTATTTCCTTTTTCCTCCTTTCCTACCATCACCGTTAATTAGTACACACATATACATTCATGCTTTCTACTACGACACATGTTGGGAGACCGGTTGGCAGTTCAGAGCTTGTCCCAGCTGGGGCGGTGCTTCGCTTGTGGGAGATACCTGGTTGGGGGAATCAAATCTCGGCATCCAGCAGGGGAAGATCACCGTCAACCCACGCGATAAAAGCATGCATTACATTTACGGGACTAATGACCATAGGAATTGAGGCGCGCGGAATCACTAATCAATCAAGACACATGCAGCGCACAAGGCGAGCACAGCGCTGCAGACGCAAACGGGGACAAGACCCGGCATGAAGCAACGTCTCCAGGAGTACATCTGGCTTGACGACGGTCGGAAAGAGAGGTTCTGGCTGCTTCACTTTCTTCGAAGAACTGAACTTGTTGAGATGCAAGTTACCATCGGCAACAGTTATCTGTCTGGCTGTGTCCGCGACGAGAAACAAATGCGTGATGATAAGGCGAGGTCAGCGAGTACTATTGCAAAAATTAACGGAATAAACATATGCATTAAATTATTATTTGAAGTGAAAACTATTTGTTCATTACAAACATTTACTTGTTTTTCCACTCAGAGCGCATAACGCATGACGACGTGACCTCACCTTATTGACAAAACTTTATCTTTTAATGTATCACTATCCATATTAGACATATTTAAAACGTTGACTTTGTGCGTTATTACAGCCCCCTTTTTATATCGGTGGTGACATCACGCTTGTGGTCACCACGCAACGTCTTGTCACGGTGGCTGTCCCCACAAGGGCGGTATGTCCCGTTGCTGTTGCACTCGCGCGCCAATTTTAAATGTCCTAACTCAAGTGGGACTATTGTTTAGACACTTTTTATATAAATAAATTCATTTTATTTCTAAAACTTCACTACCCTGGTCTATATTGCAATAATGAAATATCTACACACATTCGTATTCATAAGAACGATTGCAAATTGCTGGTCAGATGCGGGTGGGTTTGCGGGACACAAAAGAACTTCCATCTAAAACGGTCAACTTTATACAAAGAACTCATCAAATGTATGTTTTCACAACAACGTAGATAGATAGATAGATAGATTTATTATTTCTGCAAGTAGGTATAGAACCTGGTGGCAGAACACTACATTTTACATATTACAACTGAGAATAGTAATACACTGTAATTTTAAAGCATTTTAAGGCAGGTTTTGAATTAACAAAACTAATATCAAATGAAAGCAAATTCTCCAAATATCATGAACTATGCATTCAATACCGTCAATAATTTATTGAACATATTTAATTTAAATAACAAGCGAAATTAATAAGAGTAAGTTGCAGCAAGAGTCAGACGAAGAGAGAATATTAGTATTTCTCTCAGACTGCCTCGATCGAAGCACAGCGGTTGGCAACAAGTCACCCCCATTTGGTTACATCACAAAAGGTCGGATGTTCCCCCGTGTTAAAGCGAAGAGTCAAAGAGTAAATGCCGTAAACCCAGTAATAGAGACAAAAGTCAAGGGCGTGGTAAAATAATTGCGAGTTACCAAACGCTGGAGAGAGCGCCAGTTGGACGCTCTTTGGTTTCAAAATGATTTTATATACATTGCATTGCGGCATTATTTTGAATATTGAATGTAATTAAAAGGAAAATGTACATTTCTAAGATATTATAAGATCTTTTTTTATTATCTGGAGGTTGTGCAACCGTGCAACCTAAGCAAGAGCGGCCACTGCCCAACAAAACAACAGCACGTGGCGTATTCCAGACCTGCTCCATTCAGTTGCTCGTCGAGCGCCGCCACTTCCCTGCGAATAACATTCACTACACTAACGGGACAAGTAACCACGGCAGATGACATGTCCATCCAGTATCTTAGCGGGTCCAGCGGTATTGATAATACCGAAGTTGATTCCGAGCCAGTCTGATCCGCACTCCGTGACATCCAGCATGTGCGACTGTTAAAATGCATAAGGCTCCCTGTCGTATATCAGTATTCGTGTTGGTAGATCGCACGTTTTGTTTCCGTATTCATCCCATTTACATGAACAAGACCCTCACCCCATGCTAATGCGATCTGCTCAATCCAAGCGAGGTTCGTCGCCTGGCATACGACGAAGTCGCATATGCACTTATGTCCACTATTTACAACCACGGAATTAACCTCAGATTTCACAAGGTTTTTTTACGATCTTTGGCAGCAGGAATGTACGTATTTTTTGTATTTTAGAACGTTTCGTAAAAAAGAGATGAAATCAAATATATTCTAAAGGCGCTTGTCCATCACGCTGCACATTGTGTTCAAAAATGCGTTTAAATTTTAACGATATCCAAAAACAAGTGAATCATATCTTTAACTATGACGCAGACTTTGAATACTTTTCTAAAAAACTGTGTTTCCTAGAAATAAATCTCTTTAGAAATAAGTTGTGCAGAAACTAGGTAACGAACTTGCGAACATGTTCAGAACAGTGTTCCAGAGGCCTCGAAGTAGTATGATTATAATGTATTATATGGCATTCTTCTGGCTAAATGGACGTAATTCAAAGAAATAGTGTGTTCCACATATTTAAATGACAGTATAGAACATTTTATTATTTATTGACATTTTATTATTAACTGACATTCACTACAGATTTAGTCATGAAAGTCAGATGTTTCCCAATGATTTGTGGCCTTTCGACTGCATCCGTAACTCTTTGGGTCTGCACTTGTTTGATATTTCTGGGCACGTCAACTGCCATGGTCAATATTCTCGTTAGTGCAGAGAAAGTTAGTATTCTTGGAGATGGCAATGTTCCTTCCCCACTTGGTGGAGAGATCTGGCGCCGACCTACACTTCGGCCTGTGAGCTTTTCCCCTCCAGTTACCATTCGCAGCGGACAACCGCAATTGGCACAAACTCTAAACCTCTGACGGGTATCACTACATATGGCTGTAAAGTGCATGTGAGTGTGTGTAAGTAAGTGGTGAAGATAGAGCACGGAAGAGGAATGAAAGATCAAGCGTGGTCCAGTCGCCTGATGTTGATCCGAGAAGCTCTGATCGGAAAATTACCGATTAGAGCAGCCGCCCGTTGGAAGACTTTCAGACAGTGGCTGAATTCGACCCATCTATTAAGCTATTGTCAAAAATCCGCCACGGCCGGGACTCGAATCGTTTAACCTCTCGACCAGTAACATCGCTGCAGAGACGGCGCTATGCTGGCTCTGTGCAAAACTCAGCCGATCTGCATCTCAGACATAGTAAATTTGCTCGGCTCCAAATTGTGACCGGAGCAGAGAGGATGTCTGGTGCTACGGTTCAGTGCTGAAAGGTGAGGTATATGGGTTCCTATTGGTCAGCACATACGATTATCAAGGTTGATACAATGGAAGAGGACGACGAATATACGTAGTTATTGCAGTATTCTGAATAGTATATAGTATTCTGAATAGGCGTACACGGCGAAACGCCCTCGTTTGTTAATTGTCAACTCTCAAGTTGTAATAAGTTTAATTATTTTGTGAATTACTATTGTTAGCATTTTAAGTCCCCCAGGAAGGTGATAAATTGATTATTTGCTTTTTCTTGACAAGACAAAATGGTCAAAGCCATTTTTAGTCAGATCCATCTATATTAGTCTGAAAGAATTAAAGTTTGCTTTGTCTGTTTCAAGACACATACAGTAGTGACACGCTGTAAATTATTAAAGAAATATTGCGTATCTGTTTCAACGCCAATTGTAGGCGAAAATTGTTTAGCCCGATGAGGCTTCCGATTTAATTATTTTTGTCTTTTACAGTTTTAACGAGAAAGAATATTACTGAATATTCTATCTCCCTTGTTTTATTACAGTTTATATTGTTTTAGAAGTTGTTAGTTGATTACTTCAATCATTTCTTGATTATTAAACCTAATTTCATAACGAAAGAAAATTTATCGATCCTTTACATGCAAAATTTCTGTGGTCAAGGATAAACAAGCCAGACAACTGCATTCTGTTTAAAATTTCTTGAAATCTGAACTTCCCTACAAGAAATGTTTAACGTGAAAAAAATATTTTGACGTGACATGCCAAGCTAGTAATAATCTTGTAATCTGAACTATAAACAGAAATACTTAACGTGCAAAAACCTTTGGAGGTCCTTTGCCAAGCTAGAAATAGGGGCGGTACTGGCACGAATAATCCCATGAAGAAAACGCGAACCCGACGGCTTCGATGGCGACGAACGGAGCAAAACCGCGCCCGCTTAGCCCGACGCCGCCCCCCTCGCCCCCCTCGCCCACCCCCCGGCCCTTGATGGAGGGCCGCCGGAGGGCGCGGAGGCTTCCCGGCAGCCGGAAGAAGGACGGCGTCCCTTTAATCTCCACCCCGCCCCCCCCACTGTGGAGCTGCGCGGGGGCGGAACAAATGGCGGCGAGAAGCCCCTGCGGGAGCAGTGGCACCGCCTTACGCCCCACGATCGCTCATCCCACTGCTCGTGAGGCGGAGGCGAGCGATTCGGGGATGAGGAATTTGAATTTAATAGCGATTATGCAAACTGCACGTTTTTTAAAAAGTTTTAAGCATACGGGTTATTTATTGCGCAATATTTAATGCTAATGATCTCGAAGCAATTTAAGAATATGAAAGAAAAATTGAGGTACGGGTAATGAGCGCCACATGGACGTAGCTGCTTTCTGCTGCGAGAGCAAAAGTAACCTAACTGCATTGAATGGGAGATGCATTTAGGTCACTTTTCCACTTGTGGCAGAAAGCAGTAAGGCCATTATTACGCTTTTGCCTTGATTATTACGCTAAAAATACATGTTCGCAGAAAACGTATTTCTATTTGTTGCATACAGACAAAAAAGTCGACAAAAAAGTTATTCAGAGTGTTGAAGTAACGTGGATGTTTATTGCATAACTGTAAATACAATTCACTAAATCGAATATTTCCCATGTAAACACGTAGGCTATCTTTGTTTTAAGCTAAATCCTTTTTTCAGAGTAGACTGCGAATGGGTTACCCTCAATTGGAAAAAAATTAAGGCGTCTTTCGACATGTTCTGCCACATCAGTCCCTGTGGGCACGGAGTGTCGTGCGCCTGTGTGTGTGTTCGAGGTACCACCTCATCCGCCCCGCACTCGTTGATCGCTCATTTGCATTGCAAGGTAAAGGAGAAACTTCCTGTGAAGTGGAATTTGAATTTAATGGCGATTATGCAAACTGACCCTTTTTAAATTTTTAATGATGCTGGTTATTTACAGCACGACTCTTATCGCACGTGATATCGTTTCAAGTTAAACATATAAAGGGAAACTTTCAGTACAAGAACCTTCAGAATTCGCATTTTTTGTAACATACCTTCTTTATTCTTTAATGTTGAGGTTTCAGGGTATTTGATGTTTATAAAACTTCATATATCTTGAACTGTCTTTGTATAAACGAATGTCCCTGAACACTTTAATTCTCATAGATCAGGGTCTGATAATTTAATATTTGATACAAAATGGCATGGGACGCCGTCATATTGGTTTCTATTATATTTCTTGTTGTTTTTGTAACAATTTTGGAAAGTGTTTCACCTCAATTAAAAGTGAAATACCTCTATTATAAATCTACCGTTTGATGCCTAAGAATTCACATTTTCCCCCCTTTTAATCAGTTTCTGTCATTACACAGCCCTAAAATAGTTAAGTGCACATGCAGATGACATTAAAACAGATCTTGGGCAAAACTTCTGGGCAAACCTGCAAAACAACGAACTCACATTACTCCATGAAGATCCAAATCACCAACTGACTTCCATTTTTGAAGAGACTAAAATATATGATTAAGAAAGATTTTTTTCAGCAATGCCCCCGGACATTAGAAACAGAATGAAATATGAGAATATAATTTCAAACGGTCTATGTAATTTTTGTAATAAATGGTCTTCCATTCGTTATCTATTATTTTAACAGAGTATTTACAAACTTTCACCTTTTGGGTAACTCACGCGTGCTACCTTTCCGTGGTACGATCCCAGATTCGATTTTCGGTCGGACTAAAATTAGAGCTGTTTGCTTTTCATTACAATCGCCTCTGTTTTTATGGCTGTGTGACGAAAGGAAAGCTCAAGCAAGCTAAATAAGCTGGACACGATGAGGGGAAGTTGTCATGTTCTCCACGTGTCTGCCTCACTACCAGGCGTGGAAAATAAAACAAATTGCTGATACATAAATAAAAACACAGATCTGATAATATCGACAACTGGCAAACGTTGGATTACTCTGACACCAAAATATTAAATACATACAACTAGCAGAATTTCGCCAGCCACCGCCTTCCGGCTCCATCACTGCAGCTACGACCTGGTTGTTCTCGTGCAGCAATCGCCCCCTTTCTGGCTAACTCAGCATTAGTTTCATCCCGTCTACATCGTCCTCCCGCTCGTTCAGGCCTGATTGCCCCCACCACGCGACACACGGCAACGCCAAGGGCAATAAAGCCCAGGTGAATTGGGAATCGCTTTTAACTGAGACGCCATCTTGTGCTGCAGAGCCATCTAGTGGGTAGGTACATAAACGTGAACAGCATAAAAACATTTATTGTGAAAAAATAATTTATAACATTAAGTTTCATGAAGATCGGTCAAACTGTGTCGAAGTTTATCGCCAACAGACTCACCAACATGCATTTTTTTACATACGAAAAGATGTAGATGTATAGATATAAATTAGAAAATATCTTTTTGCTGACCTCACCTTGATCTCGTTCATCCGCGCCGCGTAGATGATGGGGTTGAGCAGCGTCTTGAGGATGAGCAGCAGGTTGCACGTGCTGTACACGTGGAACATGGCGGCTGAGAGCGGGGCTCCCGGGCCCAAGGGGCAGTCTTCGCAGAGCAGCACGTAGACGGAGACGGCCGGCGCCCACCCCATCACGCACGACCCCACGATCAGCAGTGTAGTTCGTGCCGCCTTCACGTGGCGCGCCACCCGCTGCTGCCTGCGCATGCGCACAGCGCACTTACGTTTTCGAGAGAGGAACCGGCAAAGATGGCTCAGGGCATCAACTGATGACACCGCAGCTCCTTTGACAGGGAGGTACTAGCGTTTCGACACTAGTTACATATGTAGAATGAATTCATCCGCTGCCGGAACCTCTAGCGGCTGACTGGTATTGTTTGTAGTTTTCCATCGTTTCTCGTATCAACACCAGGCGAATGCTGGGGCAGTATACTAAAAAACTGACCACGAACCGCGGACGATCTTTCCTTTCTCGTCCCTGTCTTTTCGTCACCCCTTACGTACACACACTCGCACCTACATGCACTACATTATCACACTAGTCGGGGGACCAGTCGGAAGCTCAGAGCTGGTTCCGGCTGGGCCCCGCTGGGTGATACTGGTGGAGGAAAAACATATGCAGGCCCAATTATAGGTCGAAATCGGATCTCGTCACCCGGTGGGGAAGATCACCGCTACCTCCCGCGATGAAAACATGCTCTGAACTTAAGGGAATATGACCATAGCCCTACATGCGACTGGAATCCCTAATCAAACTGCTGGGACAAGCTCTACGATCTCCAGACTGGTCTCCCGGTATGGGTGATAGTAAAGTGCACGTTAGAATAAGTGGGAGTAAGTAAGTAAGAGGCAAGGATAGAACAACGATGATGAAGAAATAATGGCGCATTTGCCTGGTTTTAATTGGAGAAATGACTGAAAACTACAGACCAGTGCAGCCGACCGCTAGAATGTTCCATTGGCAGCTGCTGAATTCGACTTTGCTACGTTCTCGAAAACCCTGCCACTGTCGAAATTTGAACTCGAGGACCACCCGTACTTCAGTGACTGTGACGGGATGGCATCAATTGATGCCCTGAGTGACCTATGCCGGTCTGGTGGTATTGGAGAGTACGTGCCTTGGGTGTAGTGACGTGGATACCGGACCAGTTCAGGCGCCCTGGACTATTTCTCAAGATTATTGGTGGTTGTACGTTTCTAGGAAATCTTCTGATTTGTGGCAAAAGTTACGATATGAGTTCCATCGTAGAAAATTGTATATTGTTAAAGCAATAAACTGTTATTTGTTTGCGCATCTTAGTCTGAATACTTCAGGGAGTATTTTTTATTTCCTGACATATACTTTCCTACTATCTTTCAAACTCTGCAAGTTAGTCTCATGTAACACCTTTTGCAAGCAAGTAAGCCCAGAATTGAAAAATTTTTGGTTTGAATATTTTGGGTTTGTTGGTGCGTCATTTCTTTTGGATATTAGTCTCGTTCGGATGATGTAGCCGGGAGGTGACTGTTCTGCAGTTCTGGTGGAGTGAGAGATCCAGCGCCGATCTACACGTGGGCTCAAAATCTTTCCCTTCTCGATCACGACCATTCTTTCCCATTCTTGCCCCCACCGCTCCTCTTACACATTCTCACTTTAATTCACTACCCTTCCACACATGACAGCAGTCGTGAACTTGAAGCGTATCCCACCTGGAGCGGTATCCCATTGGGAAGATACCTGTATTAGATAAGCCTCAACCGATGTCTACATTGATGTAGACGTCACATTCCAGCGAGACACACCCTTATCTCCCATAGACTACACTTATGGAACTAATGACCAAAGCATTTCATACTCCCAAAAACACGAAATTCTCTCCCATCACCCAATATGAATTTCCACTT
>BOPP01000235.1:897265-929581 GCA_017312745.1 Gryllus bimaculatus | reverse complement strand
GATTTTTTCAGGTCCTGATGTTATTCCAATGACTAGCGCCAGTCACTTGACCAGCAATATTATTTATGCAAGAGAGGCCGTCGAGGCTTTCGACTCACTTTCCGCGTGTCTGCGTTTGGGAAGCCTCAAAAGCCCCACTAGTTATCTCTAGATCAGTATTTGTGCCTTTCCAAACAACAGGAAACATGATCGCCATGACCAACCAGCGAAGCCTGGCTGTTGTAATAAATAACATTGTGCGGCAATGACAACATTCACTTCCTGTCAGTCCTGCAATGCGCTCCTCATCACCCACGCTCGTGTAGTGGCTATTCCGATCGTTGAAGGCCAGTTGGCTTCATTTAGTGTATTTGTACCTCGAGAATTGTGTCGCAAATGCTTATACCAGTTGTCCAAAATACGTTGTAAGCTTCAAGAGGCTTGATTTCATTCAACACTCCACACCTAACATTTACGTCTTGACTCTCTGAATACTGGAATGCCTCCTCCGCCACACCAGGAGAATTCCTTTTTTCTGTGTTAGGCGCGCGTACCTCTGCGATGTGCGGGCATATGTCGTTGGGAGCGACTGAAAGTAAAGCTCCCAATGAATGTCGAAACGTCAGCCTCAACAATAATATACTACATCATCTGGACAGCCGAGAGCGCTTCAGGCCTCGCCAGACACCTCTAAGCGGGCATGTCACTTCCCACCTACTGAAGGGTAGCTCACCTATTGAGGATACATCCAGATGCACAAGAAGGAGGAACTCCAGCTCACCATGTCTGAAAAGCAGCTTTTAGAAGAAGCTGAAAGTGCTTTGATTGCCTAAACGGTTGAAGGTAGGCCGAGGTGAACAGGTACTGCTGAACAAAGGTATGGAAGGTTCACCTGTTAAACGAAGCCTAGGCTTCAACAGGGAGGCTGCTGAAGGCATGGATTTGCATTCTCACCCGTTGATGAGCTGCTGAGAATTGTAGCAGGGGCTGCTGAAGCGACTGTCTGGGCTGCTTTCACCTGTTGAAGAGTAGGCCGAGCCGCACCAGAGGCTCTTGAAGGATAGCTTGCGTTCATCTCACCTGTGAAGACAGGCGAGGCCGCCACCAGAGAGCTGCTGAAGGCGGGGCTGGGCTGTGCACACCTGTGGAAGGCAGGCCGGGCCGCCACCAGAGGCTGCGGAAGGGTGTAGCTCTGTACCTGTTTAAGAGCAGGGCGAGACGCACCAAGAGGCTGCAGAAAGGTGTGGCTGGGCTGTGCTCACCTGTTGAAGAGCAGGCCGAGGCCGCACCAGAGCTGCTGAAGGCGTGTCTGGGCTGTGCTCACCGTTGAGAGAGCAGGCGGCCGCACCAGAGCTGCTGAAGCGTGTCTAGCTCTGCCCACCTGTTGAAAGCAGCGGAGGCCGGCACCAAGGCTGCTGAAGGCGTGTCTAGCTCTGCTCACCGTTGAGGAGCAGGCCGAGCCGCACAGAGGCTGCATAAGGCGTGTCAGCTCGCCACCGTTAAGAGCAGGCCGAGGCCGACACCAGAGCTGGCAAGAAGGCCGTGCTGGCTGTGCTCACCTGTGAAAGCAGGCCGAGGCCGCACCAGGAGCGCTGAAGCGTGTCTGGCTGCTGCTCACTTGTGAAGAGCAGGGCCGAGCCGCACAGAGGCTGCAGAAGGCGTGGCGGATGGCCTTGCTCACCTGTTAAAGAGCAGGCCGAGCCGACCAGAGGCTGCGAAAGGCGTGTCCGGCTGTGCTGCAGCCTGTTGAGAGCAGGCCGAGGCGCACCAGAGGCTGCTGAAGGGCGTGACTAGCTCTGCTCACCTGTTGAAGAGCAGGCCGAGGCCGCACCAGAGCTGCTGAAGGCGTGCTAGCTCTGCTTCCACCTGTTGGAAGAGCAGGCCGGAGACCGCACCAGAGCTGCAGAAGCGTGGGCTGGCTGTGCTCACCTGTTGAAGAGTCCAGGCCGAGCCGCACCAGAGGCTGCTGAAGGGCGTGTCTAGCTCTGCTCACCTGTGAAGAGTAGGCCGAGCCGGACCAGAGGCTGCAGAAGCGGGCTGTGCTTTGCTCAGCGCTGTTGGAAGAGCAGCCGAGCCGCCACCAAGAGCTGCTGAAGGCGTGTTAGCTCGTCACCTATTGAAGGAGGCAGGCCGAGCCGCACCAGAGGCTGAAGGCCGTGGTGGCGGTGGCCTCACCTGTTGAAGAGCAGGCCGAGGGCCACGCCCAGAGGCTGCTGAAGGCGTGTCGAGCTCTGCGCAAAGCCTGTTGAAGGTAGGCGAGGTCCGCACCAGAGGCTGCTGAAGGCGGTGGGCTTGCTCACCTGTTGAAGAGGCAGGCGCGAGGCCGCACCAGAGGCGCTGAAGCGTGTCTAGAGCTCTGCTCACTGTTGAAAGCAGCCGAGGCCCGCACAGAGGCTGCAGAAGCGTGGCTGGGCTGTGCTCACCGTTGAAAGGCAGCCGAGCCGCACAGAGCTGCTGAAGGCGTGTCTAGCTCTTGCTCACCTGTTGAAGAGGAGGCCGAGCCACAGAGGCTGCAGAAGGCGTGGCTGGGCAGTGCTCACTTGTTGAAGAGCGAGGCGAGGCCCGCACCAGAGGCTCTGAGGGCGTGTCTAGCTCGGCTCACGCTGAGTGAAGAGCAGCCGAGGCCCACCAGAGCTGCTGAAGGCGTGCTGGCGGTGCTCACCTGATTGAAGAGCAGCCCGAGCCGCACCAGAGCTGCTGAAGAAGCGTGGTCTAGCCCTGCTCACCTGTTGAAAGACGCAGGCCGAGGCCCCGCGCACCAGAGGCTGGCTGAAGGCTGTCTAGCTCTGCTCACCTGTGAATTAGCAGGCGAGGCACAACAACCAAGAGAAGGACATTCATGAAGGCAGTAGAATAAACAATAGCATCATGATAACAATCCTGTGAAGAAGCAAGAAGCCGAAAAGGGCCGCCCACCACAGGAGCTGACATGACAAAGCGTCTAGCTCATGGCTTCACCTGTTTGTCGGACAGCCGAGCCACACCCAGAGCTTGCCTCGATAGCGCGTGTCTAGCTCTGCTCACATGTTGAAGAGCAGGCCGAGGCCGCACCAGAGGCCTCGCCCCCTGAACGGCCGTGCCCTGGGCTGTGCTCCACCTGTTGAAGAGCCGTTCGAGCCGCACCAGAGGCTCTGGAAGGACGCTCGCAGTCAGCTCTGCTCACCTGTTGAAGAGGCAGGCCCGAAGGGGCGCGCGGGGGGCCCGCACCAAAGGCTGCTGAGGCGTGTCTAGCTCTGCTCACCTGTTGAAGGGTAGGCCCGAGCCGCCACCAGAGCTGCGAAGGCGTGGCTGGGCTGTGCCCTCCACCTCGTTAGAACGAGCAGCCGAGGCCCCACCAGAGCGCCTGCTGAAAGCGTCGTCTAGCTCTGCCTCACCCGGTCGAAGAGCAGGCGAGCCCCACCACGAGGCCTCCGCCTGAAGGCCGGCTGGCTGTGCTCACCGTTGAAGAGCAGGTCGAGGCCCACCCAGAAGCTGCCTGCAACCCCGCAGTGTCTAGCTCTCGCCCTCCAACCATTTGAGAAGACAGCCGAGGCCACACAACCAGAGGCTTGCATAGAAATGTCCGTACGATCTAGACTCACGCCTCACATGATATGAAGGTCAGGTGCCTGAGACACGACACCAAAGGCTGCTCGAAAGGCAGTGAATTCTAGCATCCTGCTACTGTTGGAGAGAGACAGACCGAGCCCGCACCAGAGGTGCAGAAAGCGATGTCTAGCTCTAGCTCAAGCCGTGATTGAAAAGCTAGGCACGAGCCGACACCAAGAGCCCTGCAGAAGCGACGTAGTCTGGGCTGATGACACTCACCTAATGAAGAGAGGCCGTAAAGTCCGCACCATGAGACGCAAGCAAAAAAGCGATTATTTATCAGCTGGGCTGTGACTCACCTGTTGAAGAGCAATTGAGGCCTATATGGCCGCACCCAGAGGGCTGCCCCATCCATATTTATTTCATCATTAATCTCCTGAAGGCGCGCCGCGCCGTGTACCGGGAAGGGCTGGATAGCATAACCTGTTGAAGATCAGGCCCAGAGCGCCGCAACAAGAGGCTGCTTGAAGGCACATGATCTCGCTCTCCCACCAGTTGAAGAGCGAGCCGACGCACGCACCAGAGACCTGCGGAAGGCCTGGCTGGGCCTGTGCGGCACCTGTTAAGGAGAGAGCGAGCGAAAGACCGCACCAGAGAAGTGCTGAAGGCGGTCATAGGGCTGGTGGAACTCACCTGTATGAAGAGCAGAGCCGAGGCCCACAGAAGCTAGCAGAAGGGACAGATGACGTGGGAGCATGTTGCTCACGCTGGGTGAAGAGACAGCGAGCACCGCAAACCAGAGAGCTGCTGAAGGAGAACCTGTCCGGCGTGGATCACATGTAAAAGACAAGCACGAGAACGCACCAGAGACTGATGAAGGACGGATCATAGCTCTAGCTCACCTGGTTGAAGGTAGCACAAGGCCCCGCCAGCCAGAGACTGCTGAACGGCAGTGTCTAGACTCTGGATGGCTACAACTGAATTGAAAGAGTAAGCCGAAGGACCAGCACCAGAGAGCTGCAGAAGGACGTCGGCGCTGTCCTCAACCTGTTGGAAGCAGCAGAGCCGCACCGAGACTGCTGAAGGCGTGTCTAAAGCCTCAGCTCACCTGTTGAAGAGCAGCACGAGGCCGCACAGAGGCCTGAAGCGATGTCTAAAGCAAGCTGCTCACCATGTTGAAAGAGAAGGCGAGGCGCACCAGAGGCGCTACTGAAAAGGCGTGGCTGGACTGTGACCACTGTTGAAGGCAGCACGAGGCCCCACCAGAGCTGCTGAAGGCAAGTAGTCTGGGCTTGACATACTGTGAAGCAAGGCCGAGGCCGCAACCAAGGCGGCAAAGGCAGTGGCTGGGGGCCTGTGGCAACCACCTGAGATTGAAAGACAGGCCAGAGCCAACACAAGAGGCTATGCTGAAGACTGTCCGAGAACGATATAGCTACACCTGTATGAATGAATCCAGAGTCCGTGTATCGACCATCAGAGGCGTGATGATAAGAGTGCGTGAGTCATAAAGCTTTGACGTCAAGCTGTTGAAGGACGTAGGCGCGACGGAAGGGGCCGCACGCAGAGGGCTTAGCAGAGGGAGAGACGTGTCTACGCATCTGCTCACCGTTAAAGAGTACGTATCCGACGGCCGACACCAGAGCATATGCAGAAAGCGTGGCTGGCGCATGTTGCTCACCTGGTTAAAGAGTAGGCCCGAGGCACGCACCAAAGCTAGCAGAGCGTGGCGTCTGTGCTCAACGGTTGAATAGAGCAGCCGAGCCGCACCAGAAGAGCATACTGAGCGTGTGCCTAGCTCTGTCACCTGTGAGAGTAGGCCGAGGCTCGCCCAGGCTCTGAAGGCGTGTCCTACTCTGCTCACCTGTTGAAGAGCAGCGAGCCGCACCACAGGCTGCGAAGGCGTGTCTAGCCCTCTGCTCACCTGTTGAGAGCAGGCCGAAGCCCGCACGAGGAGGCTGCGAAGCGGGTGCAGGCTCTGCTCACCTGTTGAAAGCAGGGCGCGAGGCCGGCGCGCCAAAAACCAGAGGCATAGACTGAAGGCGTCGACCCTCGGCTGGTCACCTGCTTCGAAGAGCAGCGTCGAGCCGCCCCGAGGAGGCGCGCTCTGACAACGGGTAGTGTCGTAGCTTTCTGTCTCACCTGTTGATTTAAGCATCCGATAGCCTGCACCAGAGCATGCTGAAGGCGTGTCTAGCACGCTCACCTTTGTTGAAAGGGTAGGCCGAAGGGCCCGCACAGAGGCTGCTGAAGGCGTGGCTGGGCTGTGCCACCTGTTGTAAGAATGCAGGCTCTTGCAGGCCGCCACCAGAGGCGGTGCCGGATGCAGGCAACGTGTCTCTATGCTTTCTGCTCTACCTGTTGAAAGACAGGCCGAGCCGCACCAGAGCTGCTGAAGCGTGGCTGGGACTGTGCTCACTGTGAAGGCCAGGCGAGGCCGCACAGGAATTTCTGCTGATAGTTGAGTGTCGAGCTCTGCTCACCGTGAAGAGCAGCTGCGAGACCCCTAACCAGAGAGGCTTGAAAGGACGTAGTCTAGACTCTGCTATCACTTGTATGAAGAGTAGGCCGAGGCTTTCGCTACCTAGAGTCTGCTGAAGTTCGTTCGCTCTACTCTGCTCACCTGCGCGTTGAAGAGCCGCTCGGGAGGGGAAATTCCTGCCACCAGAGGCTGCTTGATAGCAGCCGTGCGCCTGGTCGTGGGCTGCAACACTAGTTGAGAGTAGGGCGAGGCCCGAACTCATGAGCTTTGCTCCCAGAAGGCGTCGTCTGGGCTGATGCTCACCGTTGAAGGAGCAGGTCGACCGCACAGAGCTGCAGAAGCGTGGCCCTGCCTTGCTCACCTGCCTTGGGAGAGAGGGCAGGCCGAGGCCGCACCCAGAGGCTGTGAAGGCGTGTCCGGGGGTGTGGCCCTCACCTGTGACAGAGCAGGGCCGAGGCCGCACCAGAGGCTGCTGAAGCGGTCAGCGTCTCATCACTGTTGAAGAGCAGGCCGAGCCGCACCAGAGGCTGCGAAGGCGTGCTGGGCTGTGCTCACCTGTTTGAAGGAGGCAGGCCGAGCCGCACAGAGGCTGCTGAAGGCTGTCTGCTGTCCTCACCTGTTGAGAGCAGCGCCGAGGCCGCAACCAGAGCTGCAGAAGGCGTGGCTGGGCCTGTGCGTCACCTGTGAAGAGCAGCCGAGGGCCGCACCAGAGGCTGCTGTAGGCGTGTTCCTGGGCTGTGTCAAACCTGTATGAAGAGAGCCGAGCGCACCAAGAGCTGCTGAAGGCGTCGTCTCACTCTGCTCACCTGGTTGGGAAAGTGAGGGCCGAGGGCCCGCAGTACCAGAGACTGCTGAAGGCGTGTCTTAGCTCTGCTCACCTGTTGAAGAGTAGCCGAGGCCGCACGGCAAGGCTGCAGAAGGCGGTGCGTGGGCTTGCTCACCTTGTTGAAGAGCAGGCGAGGCCCGCCACCAGAGGCTGCTGAAGGCGTGTCCGGCTGTGCTCACTAGTGAAGAGCAGGCCGAGCCGCCACCAGAGGCTGCTGAAGAGGGCGGTGTCTAGCTCTGCTCACCTGGTGAAGAGCCAGGCGAGGCCGCACCAGAGGGCTGGCTGAAGGCGTGGCTGGCCTGTGCTCACCTGGGTTGAAGCAGGCCGGAGGGGGCCGCACCAGAGCTCTGAAGGGGTTCTGGGCTGTGCTCACCTGCTTGCAAGAAGCAGCCGAGGCCGCCAACAGAGGCTGCCCAGAAGCGTGCTGGCTGTGCCTCACGCGGTGGTTGCACGAGCAGGCGAAGGCCGACACCCGAGCGGTGCAAAAAGCAGGCCTGTCCGCGGCTTTGCTGCTCACCTGTTGAAGAGGCAGGCCGAGGCCCCGCCACCAAGACGGCCGCTGAAGCGTGTCTAGCGCCTCTCTCACCCCGTTTGATAGAGTAGGCCTGAGCGCCACCAGAGGCTGCTGAAGGCGTGTCTGGGCTGTGCTCACCTGTTGAAGAGCAGGCCGAGGCCGCACCAGAGGCTGCTGAAGGCGTGTCTAGCCCTGCTCACCTGTTGAAGAGCAGGCCGAGGCCGCACCAGAGGCTGCTGAAGGTGTGTCCGGGCTGTGCTCACCTGTTGAAGAGCAGGCCGAGGCCGCACCAGAGGCTGCTGAAGGCGTCTGCGGCCGCGAGGCTGACGCTGAGGCGCAGCGTGCGGGTGAGGGGCCTGCGGATCCAGCAGACGGTGGCCAGCACCAGCGCGTTGACCAGCAGCGCCGCCGCGCACGCCACCAGCAGCATCGACCCCACGTACACGTACCGGAACTGCTTCGCCTCCTCGTCCATCTGCGCGTGTGAAGCGAGGCAAGCACGCTGTTGTATCACTTGGACTCCCTATCAATCCTTGTTGTTGTTTGTGTCTTAGTGTACTATCAAAATGTATGTTTGTTGTAAAGATGACTGACTTGGCCGAATAATTTGGAAAAATTGTACCTGTTTGACAGGGATCTTAAAATAATATTTTGGTGCGGTAAATTATTCCGAGTGAGCCATGTCCAATGTAATAGGAGTGTTAGTAAAATATCTTTATATTTCTACTGCAGTTGTTATGTTATGTTCATTTTTAATAGACATTATCGCATAATGTTTGCCCATTTCTTCTTAAATTTCTTGCCATCATTTCCTGATGTGGTACATTAACATAAATTGGAGATTTTATATTCGTATTCTCGTTCACAAACTAATGAAACACGGCCCTCTATGTCTACTTTGAAGGTCTCACTATGGTTAAATAAGTCAAGTTCATTTGGTATTGTTCTGTCGATCAAAACACTTCAGCCATGTTTGTCAGAACTTTTCGGTCGCAACACGACTGAGCCTGTGCTATAGTGGGTATATACAATATTTGATTATAATTGATCATAATTCACTGGAATCAAATTTCACTCAGGTCGTTTTCGATTGTCTGGGTAAAGAAAACTTATATATTGACTCTAACGCGACACTGGGTTGGATTTTTACATTTTTGAGTTTGGCATCGCATGGATATCCAACTCAACGAACTATTTTTGATATATGTTATGAGCCTTCAGAGTATGTTTCAGTCATTTTAGTCATTACTTTCGTGATTGTACATTACAATCAATAAAGAAATCTCCGTAATTATGGGGCAATGAATCCATGCACACTTGATAATTCTAGAGACTACATTTGAGCGGACAGTTTTCACAAAAAGTAGACCGAAAGGATCAAAATTACTCTGATAAAGAGTAATCAAAGCGACTCATAACATAGAACGTTAAATTATCTAATCAGTGTAATATATAATTACGTAGCAGTCTTACGTAGTGTAGTGTTATAGAAAAAAATGTTCTCTTTCAGTAAATTAAAATGATGTAATACAATGTTTTGATTGAACTTTGACTCTTTTCGAACATTAACTGGAAAAAATGTCATGCAGACACGTTGTGTTTTAAGTTGCTTTCCATTTAGAATGTGGAAGCACGTATTCATAGAAATATTCTCAATTTTCCTATCTGAATTGCGTTGAAATAGCGAACGAACTGGGTCCAGTTAACGTCAGTGCTGGAGCATTTATTGCCCGAGTGACACTTATTAGAAGGCATGAAACGCCAGCATCCATCATCCATCACAGCTGTTGCAGAAATTCTCTAATATCTCGACCAGGGAGAGAGTTCTAACTTGCATTTGAACATGAATGTGCATTTGATATAAAATATTATTCTCGTTTTTGAACTTTGTATCTAATTACCATACAAATTACCATAAAGTAGGTCTTTATCCATATTATTCAATTCAATTGTTGGTGAAAACATTTTTCTAATGAAAATAAGTAATTAAACACGCAAGTGTTAATTAACTTTTAATATTTAAATTTACAGACTGCAACGAATATTTAAAACAACGAACGATCAGTTTACGAACAAACGAACGAACGAACGAACAATTTACAGACTGCAACGAAAGTTATATATAAACTTAAACTTTTTCTTTCAACGGTTACGTGGCATGTCCAGGGTTCAAACAATGCCATCTAGTGGATATCCACGTGACCAATGAGATATAAGTTAAGCAACACCACAATCCGACTTCAAATAAGTACTACCCGAGAGAAGGTAGGATTGAATGTATTAAATAAATGTCAGAAAAATTCAGTATGCGTTCTTATTTCTTAGCAGTTTAATAGCTGATATAGAGCTCCTTTCAGCCTTCTGATTTTCTGTTGATTTTTGGAAACAGACAAGGGCATGTGCGGTTTCCGGACACCTCCTTATTGGTTGTCTCGGCTCTGTAATCTACACAATTTAATAAAACACTTAACAGGACGATGTCCAATGACTGATTACTTCCCAGCTGTTAACATCTTTGTGATTAGTCAAACACTTGTGCTATAATGAAGCTGTGTCCTAATGACTCTCATTATGCACCGTTTCGCAGTGTCTCCCTTGTACCATGTACACATATTACCGCTGTTCAGAACACATCGGGTAGCCCATTGCGAGCTAGAGATTGAAATCGCTAAACTCGCGACCAGAAATTTATTCTGAATGTGTTAGATATTTGTTTCATTGTTTTTAGTGTGTGTGTGTTTTATTACGCAAAATGTAAACGTAATTATTGTTGGCCGCGGATGCCTATCGAAAAGTTTGGGGGTAAATGTTTTTGACAAGACAGTCAATGTAGCCGACTCACTCCTCAGTGACGTTACCGAGTGCAGAGAATCCTCGTTTGAACTCTACCCACCACCCTTTGTCTCCCCCTCCATTGCGCCGAAGTGGCTCGTGAGCCCATGTCGAACATCGCACATACAATTGGACAAGTGTATTTCGTGAGCCCTTTGTACTTAGATCTGAATTAGAGGGCGGGAGCCACACAACATCTTTGGCTAGTAAGTCATTACGTCGCGCACTTGGTCTTATCTCCGCTCACTCAACTTACCTGGGCAGGAGAAGGAACGGAGAACAGGATTTGAGAATGAAGGATGATACACGGTGTGCTGAGAATTAACACCAATTTACAACACACGACGTTCGTACCTTCCATCGGATTCGAACCCACAGCCAGGAACGAACGCGTATGCCTCACGCTCTGCACCACCCAGGTCGGCTAGGAATGGAAGGAAGAAGGTTGAAAAGAATAAATGTTGGTTGGGAGAGCTCCTTGTCACAACACATCTGAAAACAACTCTACCAGACGTGAGACTCGATACCCAGATCTTTAAACCGAGACTGCTGGCAAGACTGACTTAAGACTTTTGATTCCCCAGGTCAGCTAAACATTGTGTTGAGCTTTAACATATGAACTCTTGTCACTTCTTGAGAACATTTTAACGCCTTAACAGTTACTTTTCAGTTATTTTTCCATGTAAGCAATACTCGTTTCAAAGAGAAATATTTTCGTCTATGACACAGCATCCCCACACATTGGATATGGATATTTGTGATTTTTGATATTTAATATACATATTTTTTAGATTCACAACTATTGTTTTATTTTCTTAATTTATTTTCTTACTATCTATTATGAAATCAATTGACAGCTTACTTCGGGATACTCTTCATCAATATCCGTGTCGTTGTCATAGTTGTGGTCTGTGTGGTTGGCATTGTCAAAGGCGATGTCCCTCGACGTCGACGAAGGTGTAGTGTTGAGCAGCATGGCGGGAGCCACTTCGAAGACAAAGCATCGAAAGTAGAATCGCACATTTGGGGGGGGGGTGTTGGGATTGTTCTAAAGCTGAAACACATAAGATATTCCCATTATGCACAATGTAAAAGATCTACGGAGTTAAAAGTTAATGGAGAAATACAGATAAATAATAGATAAAGTACCTCAGAGGACATTTCTAGGAAACCATGGCGTCACTGAATTCAAAAATAAAGGCAAAATTATTTATAGCTTATGACTGTACTGATTTCATATTAACAAGTCTCGTATAGTATGTATCAGAAATTGAATCAAAATAGCATTAAGATCAGAAAACTTTCTGAAGGTTGATGGCGACGTTTTTTCGACGAATACCTTGTAGTGCTTTCTCATAATTGATAATTTGTTGTAATGAAGATTTGGAAAATATGTAAAAATTGTATTAATTATGTAATAGATTATGTAATCAAATGTTTCGAAGCGTACAGGACAATCTTGCAACGTTTGTATTATGGGTTTTTCGTGGAAATAATGAATATAGTGATATAGACAACGGAAATATAATAGTTATAACAAATGGTTATTGCAATTAGCGAATTACTGTAAAAGCATTGAATATATGTAAATTGTGAAGTTTCAGATTGTCGTTTGTCAAAAGGTGCCAGTGCAAAGTATTTTGACGTGATAATATGCACAAAAGTAGTAGTAAATGATAACAGACAACAAGACTCAAAATCTGAATTTTCTTTGAACCAAAGCTGCTGGAGACACAGCATAATAACGTAGAAAATCAAACAGAATTTTTATCCACGTTTAATTGTTTATACAGAAGCTGATATTTGATAACTAATATTTGAAATGTACAAACTTTCACTGAAATGAAAGTTCACACTGAATTAGTAATTATTAATTAAGTAACATTCCTACTCAAACATTAAATCATTTCGCAGTTCCAAGTAAAAAAATACATTGTCTTGAATATTTACACTAACGTAATTTAATTTCTCGCTCTCTGAGTTTGCCCTTGAAGTCAAATAGACCAAAATGTTTATTTTTTTAATAGGGTCAGTTCGTAAAATATTGATATTGGAAACGAGATATAATAAGCAGCCGCCTCCGGCGTTGCAGCTGCAGCTGCGCTCTTCGCGAGATTCTCCGGGGCAAAGAGGCAGGAACACGAATGCACAAAATCGCGGCTTGCAGCTGCAATTTCACTGAGCGCTGCGGGTTACAGTCGTATCACCGAGAACAATTTTTACGGCGTGATATATAATGATTACGACAAATGGCGGTGTTGTTTGAGCCACAGAAGCCATTTGACATTAATTAGAGCCAAATACATCATGAGTAAAGGGATCGTGGCATTGAAAATTGCAACAGGAGCAGGAAAATTGCGAAAATTTGTCTCTGTAGGAGTCGTCTCTGTTGAATATTCCTCATTCCACCCACCAAATTGTTGTCTTTTAACTGGCGTAAAATTGCAATTTTTTAATTGTTTCATGCAAAATATTTTAATAATTAAAATCATACGGACGTCACTTATCTTCGTTATCCTCTAAACTCCACTTACTTTCCAAGAACTTAAGTTATGTCAGATACGCCATAAGATGAGCCAAGAAAAATAAAGTGTACAATAGTACGTCTCTAATAAAACATTCTATTTATAAAAGCAAAGTGTATTTTCGGTACCTATGCATCCTCAACTTCCTGTATAAAATGAGCATAATTTAACGCAATCATCATTGTGCAGGAAAATTTTATTAAACTATTTCGTCACATACGGTACTTTTCCTCTTACACTTTACAAAGTAATACATTAATGTTAAAAAACTTAAATCCTTTTCAATCAGAATGTAATTTCAAAATGATAATTTTGTAAAACGATAGTCAAGACGATATAGTTACAAATGTTCTGAATTCAGTGAAACCTCTAATGGAATGTACATATAACAAAACTAAACACTAAATTAAGTTCATTATGTTACGCATTCAGAATTACGCATTATGTTACGCATTCAGACGATATTAAGCAATTGAAGTCGGTTCACAAATTTAAGTTAAGTAACATCTTTTCTGCTGCATAACTGTTTCTATACAATTAGAGAGTGTACAGATTATCAAAAAGAAAAATAATGTTTATTTTTACAAAACCGTGATATATATTGAATTAGCTTACCTTTGTATTACATCATTTTTTAAACACTTAATATGTTTGTAACAAATAATGTACTCCAGCTTCCGGGTCAATGACTCCCATCTCTATCAGGTTTTTGTTCAGTTTCCCTGATCCATTGAGCAAATGCTGAGATGGGCCCTTGTTTTGCTTCTGGGCGTAAATGTAGCTTCATTATGCGCACGTTTTGTTGAACTCTCCTTTTGCTTGTTAGGTGATTTGCTTGTATGGTAAGAGAAAGGCAAACGGCGAGTTACTTCTTTGTTAGCAATGCAAAAAAATCATTGCAATTTGTTCACCGATGCAAATAAGTTTTCTATAACTCGGGAACAAAACTGTCTAGTTTTTTCAAATATTCCAAATCTCGTGGTTTTTTAGAAATTATATTTATTTATTAAATTATTTTAAACTTTTACTCGTCTTTCAACTATTTATAGTTAAAATGATGTTCAGGGATTCTGGAACTCAAGACAACTTGCGCAGATGATCTTCTCCCCCATACGTCAAATACGGTTTTTACTTTCTTTTTTTAACTAAATAAAACTAAAATTCTAAATCTAAATCTTAATAATAATGTTACTAGATGTTTTAGGTACAATTTTTAATTAAATCATGGCAGTGAGTTAAAACTGTCACATAACCTCGTTTTTCTCTGAGAGTCAAGTAATATACCTAATTAACACTATCATGATTAGATTTAGACACTATTAGATTAACACGATTATTATTAAATACATTATTATATTAAGAAATAGTGAGGGAGTGATTTTTTCAAGGCAAATCCGTCAATTATTAGTGAGTGTGTAGATACCCACGTAAAGATTTTCGAAATTGATAATATTTATAATATTGTGTATTAAATAAAAATACAGGTTTTAAAAATGAGGATTGTTTATCTTTTTAATAAAACAAAAAGAACTTCAATAAACATACTAGACGATGAGTATGGTAACAATATAAAATAAATTAAACTCTTCACTGGATCTTTATCACACAAGAGTTTTGAAAGTGACGTAAGAAAGAGTGGGGTAAAACATTGTAAGTAGCCGCTTGAAGCTTTTTTAAGTGTTAACTTGCTTTCTTTTGAAAAAATTTAATTTTGAAATATATGTAAGTATTTACGATACAAGTGGTAAAAAGGGCATTTTAATTTGTGAGTAGGAAAGTTTTCACGAGGAAAGGTCAGGAGGTTGAAAGGCCGAGTCGCGCAATCCTGCGATCACAATAAAATCACTTACCACGTGTGTAATACACAACATTTTAGACAGTCTTACCGACTTTTCAGCATACAAACCACTATTTTAATACCAGTAGTAGCTGATGTGATCAGACAATGATCAGATCAAATTTTGTTTCCTTTTTACATTGCATTTACAAATTTATCTAAATACTTGAGCAACGTATCCATGTTAGTACTAGTGCTAAAAATTGAACTAGCACACTTTTCATGCCCTAAAAGTAAACACTTTTACTACAGGCTGTATAAAAAATGGAATTTCGATACCTAATAGCGGGTGTTTGTGCGGCACTAATGATTTATTCTAAAAAATAGCAACGCATCCAAGAATTCGCAATTATGAGTAACGAAACGCTCTTATCTCAACGCGGTGCTGTTGTACTTGACAGATGGAATTCTCCCTAATACTTTGTTTTGAGTGCAATTTTTCTTCTTCAGAGGCCCTGCATAGGCATTATCAATACCAGACGCCCGATAGATTGATGATCTACGGTCAGCTGCAGCGCTAGCAGCAGCTACACATTTTTGCAAGGGTAGTGATAGACGAGCTGCCACCCAGATCACGCTATCATGGTTTGCACACGTGGAGAATGTATCTGCGAGAATTACTTTTGATCGATGGGCTATTAATGTTTAAATTCACAACAGTAAACTAGAAAAAAAAAAGATTGTTTAATTTCAGCTGCTTCCTTTCCTTTGTCGATAACAAACTAGTGGTGCTCAAACAGCCCGTACTTTCTCGCGTTTAGCAATAGTTAGGTAATATTATTTACACCACAATTTATCTCCGAATAAACACATCTCAATCATTACTTTTTGTAAAAATCATGGAAAATCGTAGAACATTTGGTGCGAAAATTCAATACATCCATGCAATATTTTTTTATATAAAGCTTTAAATAAAAATATATTTCTGACATTGAATTCATTGTATATGGTATGCAGTGTATCCGATGAGTGCTTTAGCCTTATAACAATTAAAAGTTAATAAATAGTACGATTCACCAGCAGGCGGATCCTATTATTTATTAGCCGTTCGAAGCGACGGCAGCAGAGGCAGTGTCTTCTGCTTCAGGGTGCAGTTGCCAGCACATGGACGGTTTGAATGATCATTTTTCAACGTAGTGACACTGAGAGCGTTGGCAAACAAATGCAAATTGTTCCAAAAATATATAATAGTAATTATTAAACAGTATAGTATTGTAATTTTCTCCAAATCTGCATCTTTTTACACGAATTCCACGTTACTGCTTGTCTGGACATGAAATGCTAAATGCTCTCTACGTTTTCACACCTGAGAAAATTTCCCCAAATTGTCTTAACGAAGCGAAGAACAAACGTCTCGTTTTCATCTGCTTTTAGAACTCAACATGTAAATGTGTTACGGTGGGGATAACAAAATGTACGAAAACGTTCACAGAATATATTTCTCCCCATAGTGCGTCACACTCAGTGTTTTACGTATTTTGAACGTTCATAATTATATATATAATATATATATATATATAAATATTATATATATATATATACAAATAAAACAATGCCCATTAATAGTTGTATGTCAGTGATCAACAAAGAGAAGAATTCAAAAGAATTTTACATTTCATTATCTTATAGTGTTGCCATTCAAAAATGAACTACTCAAATATCTCTGCTTTGTTTCCCTAGGCAGAGTAGGTAGTAATGTAAAATTAAAATGTTCATAAAAATTGATGAAACTCAATTATTTTGTATTTATTTAATGTAAAGTATTAGAAATAATGATTAATATAATCCAATCTCTACAAAATCAAAGGAAGCGTCTATGGTAGATTCCTGCGTTTATTTCGTTTGCCAGAACAATTGTTATTCGTAACTTTCAAAAATTAAACATGCCATGATTCAAAATTTCTTGAAGTAAAGAAGTAATAAGTCTAAGTTAAATTTATTACTTTCCTTATAATCTGCTTTATGTTCTAAGAATAGCACTAGCTTCCAACCTCCTGTCAGCTTATGTTCAGGAAGCGCAGTAAATTCGGAACGAGCGGCTACGTTTGTAGACAAATTACACAAAAAATACCCATATTTTCAAAAAAATTAACATCACCTTATTCGAAGATTTGTATGAACACACACACCCCAAAAAAAATTTGAATTTTTCAATTATTGAAAAACCAGAGTTTGAAGGAACGTGAGACCTGCACCATTCTCTTAGACGTTCTTTACACTTTCCAGTAACAAAGTTTAATAAAAAACGTTGAAGCTATTTTTGTTTAATTTTGAAAATGACCCAGGGGCTTCATGTAAAGTACCCTCCAAAATTAAAATATCGGTCACAAATTCAATAAGCCTCAACATCAGAAGGTCGATTGGGGATTATCAATTTTGGAGAATATATTATAATATTGTTCACAGACAGACGGACTGACGTTCAGACAGACGGAAGACACACGGAGGTTTTGCTGTCAATAGATTTTTCGCAATTAAGGACCCACTAAACATAGATTCTGGCTGCACCATGTGTTAGAGGATTTTTTTCTAAATTTAGCATCTGGTTTTATCAATTTTTTCGTTGTCAGGACACTGTAATAATAGTTTTTCTGTCGAAAGTTCCCCATTTTTTGAGCAGCATTCCATAACTTTCTCTCCACACGTAGTGGTATGGTAATGGCAGCGAGAAAGTAATACTGCCTTCACGAAAACTGCAATTACGTAGTACAGTATATTTATTTACTAGATCTACTAGATCTCCTTATGCAGTCTACCAAAAATATTTTAAAAAATGCTGTTCCATAATGCAACTCTATAACTCCTAGGCTGGTCCATAATGTAAATTTTCACCAAGTTCTTGGGTAACTAACATCAACATAGACACCTCTCAAAAACCCGGATGTTAATTTTTTTTCAATATCTGCGCTCTTAGGAAATTAATACTTTAGATTTGCAATTATGGAAGATCAAAAGGAGAAAATTAAGTAGAAATTTATGTCGATAAGTATTAAATCTATTTTATTGTCGTTTTCTGTTGATAACAAATTTTGTCATTTGAAGACATACAATAGTATTGCTAATTTGATATTAAAATTGAAGGTAATAAACATTACAGTTGTAAACTGTGTCAACAACATTTTTTTCCAGTAAAATAGAATCATTACGTAGTACTTATAACTTAATAATGTTACAAACCTAATTTTGTAGGTGGCTAGTATTAATTGCAATTATTATGTAGCTAAGGCAAAATCCATGGAACAAATGGAAAAAGGAGACCAAGGAGGCGAATTTGTATTTGGATCTGAGAAGGCCCTCGATTGATTGCTTAGGGACTCCGGGTGCGACAATTGCTAAAATCGTTTGCGCCGTAAGTGTAGTGTATGTTTTTTTCCTCGGGAGGGGCCGATGATCTTCCTCCGCTGGATGGTGTAATTTGGCACCGAACTAACTGTCGGCTTGTGAGGTTTCCGCAACCAGATATCTCTCACCAGCAGGCAACTGCTTTAGCCGAGACAGGCTGTGAACTACCGACTGGTTTCCCTACATGTGTGGTACTGTAGTGCTTGTAAGTGATAGTGTCGGTAAGAAAGGGTGAGGACAGGACAAGGAAGGGGAAAGAAAGATCGCGCGCGGTCCGCGTCCCGTTTGATAGGGTATTGCTGCGGCATTCTGCTGGTATTGATCGGAGAAATCACGGTAAACTACCGATCAGAGCAGCCGGCCGCTAGATTTCTTCTCGAGACGGCGGCTGAATTCGACCTAGCTATCTAGCCAACGTCGAAAATCCTGTCAGGACTCGAATCTCCCGGTCAGAGGCACTGCAGTGACATCAGTTGATGCCCTGAGCCACCTTTCCCGGTGTGAAGTTTCTCGACCGAGATTCTTCTGTTGGAAAACGATTTCACCATTTCTTTAGATGGCGGCGGTAATTCATTTCTTCTGTCGTTTGCACGTCGAGGAGGCATCAGGGTGTGGGTGCTACGTCAGCAGTCACACACTATCTGCGGATCGTTCATCACCTTTAACGAGCGAGTGGACGGGGGAGAAAAATCGTTCGCTGAAAAACCTCGCGCGGCGCCGCAAAAAATATCTCCAATAAAATTCCTTCAGTCCTATTGATACGGACTCGACGTGTTTTTCCCTCGACTCTGATTCATGTCCGCGAGTCTCTTGTGAAGTGAATGTTGTAATCTCCGAGGATTAAAATAATTGAAGTGTGATGTATGATGCCAATCCTGTCATATCCTCTCTCCTTTCTTCAGTGCCGTGTTACTTCAAGCCTCTCATATTCGGAAAATCAATCGAAAATAATGGTCCAAACAAAATTCTATTTTCCCCTCTCAGAGGTCAATTTCAACGAATTTGAATCTCTCGCTCCGCGTGGCATGTCATCACTCTATCATTCGCAACTAAGGTCTCGGCAGCGGACGTCCCCTTCTCCCCCATCTCCCTCTCTGGCTCGTCAGGCCGGAAGTTTCCTATCGATAACCCGGTGAGGTAGTCACGGCTCATCTCAGTCAGCTTCTCGGTTGTCGCCTAGACGCCGCTGTGATTCTTGGCGCCTTAGTGGAATTATTTTTAATGATAGGGTAGGAAATGATTAATGGAGTACACTGCTGGAATGCTTATTGGCAGGAGAAGTGAGAATGCCCCGACAAAACCTTCCGTAAATGCGCTTCTTTTCCCACAAATTCCACTTGGAGGCTCCTGGGATCGAACCCGGACACCAGCCATGGAAGAGCTGTCCACGAGACACCTCAAATAATGTTCATTCATATTATTTTTAAAAAGTTTGAATGACAAAAATAATACGTGATATATTCGAAGTGTTCGAGGCGAATTGTAAGTCAAAATTTTACGAAAGTAAATTAAGAAGCTCGAAAATACTTAAATTATGAACGCACGAATTAGGATCTATCATATGGAGACTATACATGACGTTTTATCACGTCTTATTTGTGCATCGAATCTTTGTGACATACAAGATGTATTAAAATAAATACCAGATTGTTCAAATAAGAATTTTATATCAAAATATACATTTCATTCGAGTTTGCTTCTGCGAACTGCTTCCAGCTTTCAATTACCCTCCGATACGCTACTTTCGGCATTGTCGTAAGGCCCGCTGAACGATTTTTCTCGATGTTCTCCAATGCGTCCAATCGGCGGTTGTCTACAGGGCCAATAAGCGGGTATTGCAAACAGGAAAATTGTCGGATGAATCCTCATCTGGAGCACAATGGACCAAAGCTAATGAGATACGAGAGTTTTTAGTACTTTTGAAATCAAAAACTCGCAAGTAATTCTCGTACTAAACTTATATTTTATACCAGTTAAGTTCAAAATGTTACTGACAGTAAGTTACACGGTCATTTGTTAACAACTTTATATGTTAAATCTGATAATGATTTGCCTTCTTTAACCTTGCTGTATTTTTCGGGAATGTATGACCCGAAAAGAAATTTTTTTGCTTTCAATAATGCATGTTTGACTAATAGAGAATTCGGATAATTCGTGACGTTTTGTATGTGAATATCTTTAATTTTATTTAAGATTGCTGTCTATTTGTCATATTTCTCCCAAACAAATTGTTAGATATGTACTGTTCGGGTCTATATGTCCCGCATTAAATTAACTAAATTATAAAATAAATAAATCGAAATACACAAAATTTTCTGTAAGTAGTAGCATTACGTTTTAATAACTAAAATTTACGAAGGGAAGTTAAATCCTGAGAGAAGAAAGAGTAAAACAAGAATATGTGAGGTTAGTTCTGGTCTAAAAAGCAGATTGAGCAAATGCCAGTATGATTATTTATGTATGTCGTCGAATGTGGGACAGCTATAAAAATACTACAATTAATGCTTGGCTCATATGCAAAAAATATGACAGAATGTTCAAGGCAAGAAAGCAATAATAAGATTCAAATTATTATTTTTCACCACATTGCTGTAATCTATGTTCCAAGAATGAAAAAAATCTTTGAAATTGAGAACATTTCATTGAGACAAAACAAATTTATTTACACTGCTACACAAAATACAAATTGTTTTAGACAGCAACAAAATTAAAGGAACTGCAGATAGCCCATATCAAATTACAAGAGTATTCATTTGCAATAGGAAAAAAATCACCGACCATTCATTTTGTGTGACAATACGATCGACGTGCTAGCTTTCAAGCGTTCGCGTTACGGACTTTTTAATTCGGACTGGATTTAAAAAAAAAGTTTTTGATGGGGCTAGGTGGTCCATTAATGAGAATGCGGCATTCCGAAAGTATCATACAAAATAATAACCCGCAACGATGCTGGGAAAATGAAAATTTCAACAATTGCTTCAGGTTTACTCGCCGAATTTGATGGACGCAATTTTTACCCCATAGAAACATATTTTTAAAACACCAATAATTTATTTTTGCCCATATTACAAGAAAATTATTCAAGTATTAATAATTAAAAAATTATGTTAATAGTATTATATATTATTGTTATTGTTATATTATTGTTGAATAACATTCCACTTAATAAGTAGGTTTATCATAAAAATCCTTGTTTTATAGTCACAAGTATGCAAAACAATTTTACAGCTTTTACTCGAGCGGTACAGCCGTATACTAAATTCGGACAATACAGCAGGATTATTGTACCTGTTTACATGACCCACCTGTATATTTTGATTAATTTCATGCTTTATTGATTTTCTTCAATAACACTATGTTTCTCGTCTTGCTTCTTGCGTTCAGCGAGAAGACAATATTTCCATAATCTCTGACCATTCAAAAGCGGTTCAGTTTATCTTAGTTTGTTGTGAAACCAACAGATCGCATCAGCTGCGCTGCCCAGAAACTGTCGCCAAACGATTAATTGATCTCGGAATCATTAATCAAACTAGTTGGTTTGGTTCTTGCTTATCACTATGGATTAAGGATTTGAACATGCTGTCTTGGTCACTAAGCCTTTGCAACCTAGTGAAAGTAGTGGGTAGTAGAAAGACATACAGCTTTTGTTTGTAAATGATGAAAATTAATCTAACCTTTTCATACAAATATTGACGAAGAAAAATGTTGCATTCACAACATACACCTCGACATGAAACTGAAATTAATGGCTTATACGGGTGAGAGGGACTTTGATAATACAATAACCAATATTGCATATTCGAAAGGAAATTGAATATCGATTTGCTCTCCACATCTGATCTCGACACACATCGTTTTTCTTTACGAGTATTCTCTTAATGTTCCTGCTTCCGTTTCGACGATTCTGAATCATCTAAGATTGCGATTTCAGCACATTAATACGGGAAAGTTTTTCTTTTTTATGAGTTATGATCCACTTCAAAGTTCGCTTGTATAGCGAAAATATTTCGGAGTTAGTAAAGCGATTGATGATGGCCTGGTCACCGCATTAACTCTTTTGGATTTTAGTAAAACATTTGACTCTGTAAATTACGACGTCCTAATTGCGAAATTCCAAAACCTAATTTTTTCTGTTTTCCTCATCTCTTGGATTGCAAGCTAACTTTACAATAGGCAATAAACAGTTGTATCTCCACTCAAATCCACAACCTCTCGGCTGGGAAGTGCTTCAGAGATCCGTATAAGGACTACTGTTCTTCTTAATTTAGGCGAATGAGCTATCATGCGAACGTGGTAACCATAGTATGTACGCGGATAACCTGTAAATTTACATCTCTGGGAAACCGTCACAAATAGCAATGCTAATAAATAAATTAAATAATGAGCTCTCTTCTGTAGTGAAATTGGCAATGAGAAAAGGCCTCGATTTAAATCCTTCAAAATCACAAATCATCATAACATTCATTGGCTCTTCCCAAATGAACAAGAAAAATTGAAAATTCATCTTTTGTGATGCTTATATAGACAATGTTGTAGTGACTCCTCATTTAATATGAGAAACTTGGGCATAATACATGATGATAATCTTAGCCGGAAATATCAGGTCCGTAATCGTAGATACACATGTTGTGTCGCAAAGTTTGTGTACATGTGTGTATGTCGCAAAGTTTTAGTATCTTTGCAATCCCTAAGATGTATCGATAAATGTCTCCCTACAAATACAAAGGATGTTAGTAAAAACCCTATTGTGTCCTCAGTTTGGCTACGGAGTGAACACTCTAATTACTATTTTTTAAACAGTTTGAAAAAGTCAGTCGCTCAAACATTTCAAAGAGCCCAAAAAGCCTATATTCGTTTCAATTACATGACAAAAACATACGAATACGTCCGGCTTTTATAAAGAGTACTCCATCACTCAGTGTTCAGTGCAGCCATAGGGTAATTATACAATTAGCTTCGCTGCGAATTTTCTTTGGGAGATGTTCAGAGTTTATTTCCGCGGTTGCATCGGATGACAGCACAATTCTAATTACATCGAAGCATCATTAGATATATACAATACGAATAGGCAGTGAAGATACTAATTGTTAAAGAGACACTAGATCCTTTTAGTAAAAAGGGAATTTTTAGATATTACAAGCATTATTCCTTATTATCATAGTCATAAAATGTGTTCAAAATGTGTTTTGAATAACTACGGCAGAAGAGTAAATAAGCATTTGTATAAAAAACTTAAACTAAAAAAATCTTATAATATGTACAAATTTTAATTTAAATTTAACCGTCTTGTACAATAACACTAATCATTTCACATATTTTGAATGATATTTTACTCAAACGTACGTACGACTAACGATTGGGAATGGGCATAAATCTCTTGAAAGTGTCAAATTTAATGTGAGGTAGATAATGGGTTTGCGTCTGTGGACCATATGGAGCCTGTTCACCCGATGAAAACATCCTTGACTTTGTCAGTGGATCAGTTGAACAAGGGTGGCCGTTTGTCAAGAATTTGGCATTATGATTTTGTTACTTCTGAAGGGTGTAGGCAGAGATTTTCTGACTGATTGTGTGTTATTCGAGACTGAGCAATATCTAATTTACCAGCGGTTAAAGAGTACAGTAAGGCACCTGCGCGTGAAATCAAGTAAACATCTGCGGTTATCTTTGGCAGCTTCTTCGCGCGTGGAAATGTCCTAGGGTTCGAGGCCACACGTGGGGCTTTGGTCACGCATAATTACTAGCTAGGACAAATTCAACAATACTGAAGGAAAAACTAGCGCGCCGCTACTCAGCGATCTGGTAATTTCGAGATAGTATACCGATTTTTAACAGCGCCGAATGCCGTTGCATTCACCTTAAGGAATCCAACGCAATTTTTTCCTTCCTATTCCTTTCCTTCGTCTCCCTTTATACCAAACACACAACACACACAACACATTACCTCCTGAAACACAGTGTCGAGGAGACTCAGTCGGCGATACTCGTTTAGAGATTATTCATGGCTGAGGAGAATACCTAGAGGAAGAAAACATCAGCAACTGTGACATGTAGTTCGGTGACGATCTTATGGTTTCGGGAGTGGGGAGGGAACATTGTTACCACCAGGGTTGTAATATTCACTACAAGTACGGAGGTTACCTCTTGGCCAGCATGCTCACTTTCCTTGCAATATAACAGTGTATGTTTCTGTGTGACGATAAAAAAATTCACTTCTCAGGTTGAGAAGACAGAAATACGGCGTGAGGATGTCTACGTGCTAACCACACGTACCCCCTTAACCGGGCCGGGAGGCAGGGACATCACCGGTCGGCCTGAGCCCGTTCACGGGCTGTCGCGCCGAGTACATACATACAAGTACGGTGCTACTGACTACAGGTGACGTGCCTGGAAACACAAAATAATCAGCCAATCAATCAAAGCAATGAAGGCCATGGAAAAGGGTGGCCACCTTATCTGATTCGGGTGTGCGGCGTTTCGTATTTCGATATGGGCTTGCTCTGCTCGCGTGACATTGCAAGCGATTGTATACTGAGGACGATCATTTGCGATATCGGAGGGAAGTTGTGCATTAAGCACGCGTGCAGTACGTAGTCAGAGGCTTCCTTGCATTTTACTTACTCGCCTTCCTCTGTAAGTAGAAAAAGTGTTGCAATTGTGCGTCGGAAACGGCGAATGTTTTTACAGAAAAAACCTAATTACCGGGTAATATTCACGCGAAAGTGGATAAATATTGTTTCTATATGTAATAAATTACTTCCTCAATTGTTTGTGTGGTCAGAATCTACTTTTGCCCAATTTTTGATACCAAAAAATCGACCAAGGCTGTCTGTCTGTCTGTCTGCTTGGATAAAAATTACACAATTTCGCCGAACTCTGAATTTTCGAACACCTTCATCCATCGTGCTTTTTCAGGCCAGAAAGCGGCCTTAAGAATTGACGATGACCTTTCGACCAAGAACGGGAGAGCTCCCAGCTACAAATTCAATTACGGTTCAAATTCGCAGTCGACAACGAAGGAATAAGGAAATCATCCAACGGTATGGGATTAACCTGAAATAAGTAATCACTTACAGAAGTCTGTATTTCGTAGACGTTTCTCATGAACGTGGTATGAATGCTTCCTGAAGTGATGGGAAATTTGACAACAGGTCATTTATACTGATTCGTAACTTATTGCCAACGGAATGTAGCGAACGATTGGACCTGTGCGATTTAGAGATTGTTCGTAATTGAAGACTTCACATAATTTATGATTTTAGACGTACAAATAGTGTTTTGTATACATAATTTACAATATTTTATCATTGCCATTGTTTGCCGTAGTAAAAGTTAGCGCAGCGCAAGAACACGACATAAACCGGTAAAGAGTGCAAGCGACTTCATGGTTACTCCTTCCCCAATCAATTGATAATAAAGACTGTTTATGAGTGACAATAGATCACTTAAGAAATGTTCATTTTAACAACGAATTTCACCTCAAGAATTGGCAACTTGAGAAACTCTCTTTAAGTGTCCGCTGTGAATTCCACCCTGCGTGTGAACGTATGTGGTCGATGTGGGTGCCCTTTACGAGGCCTAGAAGTGTTCAAGGTACAACAATCCTGATCAAATAGAGCGAGATGGCTGCGGAGGACATTGGAAATGGAAGTTACCAAAAGAATATCTCGCGTTGACGCGACAACTGTGCTTAGTAGACGGGAGCTACGCATACAGGGTAAGTTCTGTGTGTTTATGGACTCTAAATATTTTCGTACTGTATTGCATCATTAAATGTTTCTAATGTCAATTCACTGTAGAAGAGCTTAAAATGATATTTCAATCAAGAATAAAAAGAGAATCATCGGAGATTATATACAAACTTTGGTTGGTACTGTTCATAAAGAATAATGAATGAATAAATCATGTGCACTCCTGAGCGCTATTCACATTCATTAGAAGAATGTTAACGAGGTAGTAAATTTTTGAATGCTCAAGTATTCAATGATGTTTGCCAAATGCAAGAAATATTTGTCGGTGGTTTAATGAACCAGTGGTAAAAAGTGTCTAAATGTGAAACAATTTCTCAAATTGTCACGTTAAAAAGAGCAGAAAATCGGGGATAATAAAATGATTTACTACGAAAGGCTAACAGATCATTTCTCAATATTTTGAGGCAGTCACGTTTCTTCAGGATCCTTTTATGCCCACGCCTTTGAAGAATATTGATTAATTGATTGATGATCCCAGGCGTGTAAACTGCTAAGGTCTTCAGTTCCGTAAGTGTAGTACACGTGTTTTTCTCAGAAGGCAGTGTACATGTCGGCTAGCGAGTTTTCCCCAACTTTGTATCTCCCACCATAGAACATGGATGGGAAGAATGATCGGGTGCGGTCTGTGGTACGTTTGTTAGGGTACTGTTCAGGCATTCGCCAGGTATTGATCGGAGAAATCACGGAAAACTACTGTTCAGGTCATCTGGCCGCTAGAATTCTCCTTCATAAAGCAGCTGCATTCGACCTAGTGTCGAAAATTCTGTCACCGTCGGGTCTTGAACCTACGACCTCCCGGTCAGAGGCACTGCAGGGATTAGTATCTGGTTGTTTTGTTCCTAATTTTTGCAATAAATTATTTTAGAAAATTAAAATAACATCATTTGTTACTAATAATATTAACTATCAAATATTCATACATTTTGATCACTTTATTAAAATTACAAAATTGTGACCGTCTTGGTGGTGAAAAGTGGTTAGATGCAAGTGCAGAAAACTCAAATGAAGGATGTCATTGATAAAAGTATGCATTCACTCGAGCAGAATCGAAGATGCTTTCGAGCATTTTCTGCATCATACAACAAAGGCAAGAATATTCATACGTGTGATGGAAACTATTGACCTAGAAAATATTACGATATTATTAAATTCACATATATCATGCAATGTATTTTTCAATTTCTTTTTCCCCATCGCGAACCCTGAATACCCCAGATGTCTTTCATTCATAGGCCGACCTCGGCGTCATCTCTCTCCTACTTCTCAGCACGCGCCATTGGAATTTCCTCCGCAATTCAAAGGCCCTTGCGCTGAAGAATCTAGCGCCGGCGTTACAGCGTCTCGTCGTAGGCGGAGCCGTATTCACAAATTTCGACTAGGTTCCGGCGGATCGATGTTGCGCGGTGCCGCATGGCTCCCCCGACTCGGGAATTGAACCCCAGCCCTTGAGGCGCGTGGGCGCTGAGCGCAGTGGCTCCTAAGCACGTCGGAAAGGCGCAATGCGGCCATTTTGTGCCAGAGTATAATTAATTTTTTTAAAACTTTTTTCTTGCTTTGCAACGTAGTGACTGCGAACTAAAGAGAAAGTAATTATTGTAATGCTGCGGTGGAACTGGTCGAATTTGCCACAGAAAAAAAAACAGTATTGACAAGCTCCAGTAATGAAAAGGTGGATAAATATTGTTGCTTTATATAGGAAATGTCTTCCTCTAACACGTTGGGCAGTCAGAATTCTCGAGATGTGTGACATGATACCGAAAACTCGATTGGTGTGGTATGTTGAAAATTAACCAAGAAACGATACCAACGTTTTGTTTTACATTTTCCCTTCGATTGAGCAAAGGAAGGTAAAAATGGCTGGTCTCATTTTCGGTGAACGCTTTGCTGTTCCGAAAACTGCAAAAAATTATTATTGCAAAAGTATAATATTTATGACATAGATTTTTTTAAAACGATATCTGCGTTAAGGAATTAACAGTCCCATCTGTTCTATTTCACACATGCTATTGGAATTTTCAATGAGATTCAAACGCCCTTCCACCCAAGAAATTAGTGTTGGTCCTTCAGTGACTCATTCTAGACGTAATCATATTCACAGATTTTCCCTAGATTCCTCCGAATCCTGTGGATATCAGCCTAGTTGGAGTCGGAGTTGCATAACAGTTTCCAAACGTTGAAAATGCAATTAACAGATTTTGTATAACCTGCAGATTTAGTTTAACCAACGTATTTTGAATAACCTGCTGCAGTCATCAAAATATCTGATATGTATTGATTAATCATTTTTACTTACACATAAATGTCTTCCGTTTGGTAGAAAAACTAAAGATATGCAAATAAATGTATTTGTAAACCTCTCAAATATGCAAATTAATTTTTTCATGCAATAAAGTTCAAATTACGAGATTCAATATTTTACCATGAATCTTAAAGATTTTAATTTTCTGACAGATATGACAGTTAATAAAACTTCCCAGCTACAGTTATGAGATTTCACAATAGTTTATCATTGAAAATTCGTAGACTAAAATTACCTAGATCTTTTTACTTTTAGAAAGAGCACCGTAGACTAAACATGTACCACTGAGAAAAATACTTGATCAAAGCCAATAGATTCTAGCATGAATCACGCAGGCAGTTAGAGAAAAAAGACCCAAATACGGAATCAGTTTTCTGTGGCAAGGTGGACGTATTACAGAATTGTTCACGTAAATCAGTTACCAGGCATTTTTTCAAACTAATATTTCTCTTTCTTTCATGCAAATACGTTCATTCCAACTATGCTAACGTTGTGGGCTAGTCTATACATATTTCTCAGTGACGGTTACCAAGATCACTGGGAGAGTTAGACGCGCGTTATTGACGGCTGGCCGTAGCGGCGCGCTGACATATGGGCCGACAGGGGCCGATGCACAAGCGCGTGTGTCAGGGCAGCATTAATCACCTGCGTCTGACGTTGCAGCCGATCACCGCCGGTGAGTCGCGACAAGCGCACCCGCTGCTCCACAAGCTGCAATCCCCGAAAACGCCGCGGACTGAGGTGGAGAACTATTGCGACTGCAGTGTCTTTGACCGAGAGGCCTTCAGTTAATTAATGTCTCCGGGAGCGTCAATTGCTAAGGTCAATAGTCATGTCAGTGTAGTGAATGTTTTGCCCTGGGAGCTGGCGGTGTTCCTCGCCCACTGGATGACAAGAACCGGCACCAACGTACGTGTCGAATTACAAAGGATTCCCCTTCTAGGTATCTCCGCCAGCGAGAGACCACCCCCGCCGTGGCAAGCTCTAGGTTCCCGACTGCTCTCCTGACAATTATGGTAGCGTATTCAAGTGATAGTGAATGTAAGGGGACACGATATAATTATTTTCAACCCTATACATAATAATTTGTTTGTCAATGAACAAGGGAGAAAACAGTACACATGAAAGAATGTAAACGAATCACAAAATTCAAATTCTTTATGTTTGAATACGATAGACCTTACGATGGTTCATTATTAATTTCACCTTCTGTTAGATGTGGTACAATCATATTTATGGTGTGTCGGAGGTGAAATGAAAATGACACATTGTCTGAGAGTAAAAAGTATTGTAGAAAAGGTGTAGACCCCCGTCAACTTTACCATCTGTGTGGACTTTTGTGATTAAATTGTTGATCTGTTATACTCAAGGTCGCCGGTTCAAATTCGACCGAAACCGTGGATTTTTAAGGCCGAAAAGTCCTTCGTACGAGAGTGGAAATAGAGGCACTATAGTGTACTTTGAACGGAGGAGAAATGAAGCCGCCTGCCCCACGTTATAGATTTACTGCAAGTAAAATATACTTAAAAACCTCTGAAATAAATTCTAATAGCCAGTTTCGTTTTCAGAGTGTTACCTTCTTTCACTGCTAGATAATGAAAGGAGGTAGCGAAATTTGAGTGGTAAGGTGCAGGCCTGATGACCTCAGCCTCGCCACGTAAAATAAGGCATAATTGAACTGAAGAGCGGGTTAAATAGCCTGGACCTAGCCGAAAAGAGCTATTTGTTTATTTATTAAGTCGCCTCCGGATTTCACGTTCCCCCGGGAAAGGAACACCGCCATCTCCTTCGTTATAACATGTACTATACTCACGGGTCTAATAACCATGTCAGCTGTTGCGTCCATGTCAGCTGAAACGTCTTCCATACGATGAACCACACCTTCAAGTTAGTGTCCCCAGGCATAACGTCCAGGAGGTATGACAGTCACTGTGAAATTTCGGTTTGGCCGAGCATCTGCTGGGAGTCTTGATGCAGTGGAAGAAAGAGCACTCTAGAGGCGGTAAAAGTAATTATGTGTTCTTTAGTTTTGGCGATATTTCGCCGTGTACTGCAGTTTATAGGTTTTGTCTGAAGATATTGACTAGTAACTTTAATGTAAGTGAAAATAGGTACTAGCGAATTGTTAATAGATGCAGCAAATTTCAGTTATTAGATCAAGTGAGCAACCGAAGTGAAATTATGTGCAGATGCAGGTCAATTTTGACACGTCAAATTTTGAAGTTAAAAGTGTTACTCAAACAAGCCTCGTAACCCAATTTAGACACGCATTGTGAAGCGCCACTGTTCCTTTCGAAGTCTGAACATGGAAGAATCTTGTTTTATTGTCTGATGGCGTAAATACAATGCCATACACGCCATATGCCGCCATACCCAAAGCACACATATTCTTCGAGTTAATAATAGTGTCGTTCAATGTCCAATCAGCTAGGAGCTTCAAAAACAAATATTAAGTCGTAACGAAACTTCCGATCGGAAAATCGCGTCCAGCTCATCAAACATCAGGATTCAGTACATTTAAATCGAAGTTTAATTGTTTCTTCAACTCCCGCTAGAGTGGTCTCACGGATGAGCTCTCACTAGTCTGGCTCTCACTGGACCAAGATTCCCTGCAGGTGCATGGCTTCACTTCGTGACCTCTCATGATGTAAGGACGTGGGTGTGCTGTTTCGCCGCACCGATTTTTACACCTTCTGCGCAGCACCAGATACGTTACGAACCACGTGAACTCAACACGGGCACTTCGTTTGAATAGCCAGGGCAGACGACGCTGGGCGCGATGTGTCATGGCAAACGACCTGTGCCAGTCAGAAACGTTTTGAAAAATACGTAAAATGACAATATTCAACGGTGACTAAAAACAACTACAAGGAGAAATGAAGGTGTGGTTGAAAGAAAGTAAGCGTTAGTTTCAAATGCATTATATATCTATTTCAATGATTTCTAATAAGGCGATGATGGGTTCGGTATCAGGCTGCATTTAAAATTCCTGCTAATGTGTGACGCAATCTGTTTTGTGAAGCTCATTGGCTGAAGCTGGAGAGGCTGCGCAACAGTACTCATATACTCCGATTTACACAGTGTTCCTTGAAGGTCACGAGCAGGAAGGACAGGGGGACAATGTCATCCAATCGGGAACTTCAGCACGAAATATTCAAGTCGTAACAAAGCTTCCAATTGGTTCGCGGTGTCCCCCCACTCCTTCCACTTCGAGACCTTGCAGCCCGCTATGTGTTAATCGGAGTACATACTATACTTGGATTTAAACATTCAGTTGGCCTAAATCAACTGTTACGATGCCATCCAATCGGGAGGTTGAACGATGCGTGACGTCAAAGTAGTTGGAAGCTCTCCATTGGATAACACCGTAACTGCCGCTGACCTGTAAAATGAGGCTCTATATTCTAGCATCGTGGGCCCACTCGCACTGAGCGCAGGGCACGAACCAATCCCTAGCGCCACGAGAAAGAGCTGTCGCGCTGGAGGCGCTTCCTTTCGGCCGAAATTGACAACTTGAGAGATTCTCGGCGCGGCGCGGCGCGGCGCGGCGCGGCCCGACGCGGTCGCCGGGGCCCTCGCCGGAGTCCGAGGTCTGGGGCGGCCATGCATTATGCAGGTGGCACGCCCTCCGCGCCTGCTGTTTGGGTGGCGCTAGGGGCGCGGAGTGTGTTGAGGAGCTCCCGGTTAGTGTACGTATCCGGAATTAATCGGAGTGGTGGGACTAGGGCTGGATTAATATATTATAGGGCTTTAAGCATGAACAAACCATGATTAATTATATTAAATCATTTGGATCTAGGTGAAAATGAAATTATTATCACTATTATTATTATTATTATTATTATTATTATTATTATTATCTACCTTCCATTCGTAATACTAATCCCCCTCCAATAAACATGGAGTTCTTGTTCATAAATATTTTCAAAGTATCGCGTGGTAGAAAATGCTGCAATTACATATAATTAATTTACTTAATATTTCAGTAATTAAATTCAATGTTTAAATTTAATTAATTTACATAACGTCATTCCAAATGATTCCAGTAATTGGGGTGGGATAAGTATTAAAAAGCAAAAGCAACAACAAAGAAAATATTTGTTAGTCTCATCGTGTCTTTGTGCAGTCTGTCTGTTTTGGCACTTGGCCGACAGCTGCGTGACTTGTCCAAAGGCTCCCACCCGACAACGGAAACAAATACAGGAAGAAGGCCTTCACCAGTGTTGCGCTCGCTCGCTTGCTCGAGGGCGCGGTAGTCACAAGTCCATCTCGGAAACCGCCTTCGGCGCAGCGCAGCCGATGATAACTTGTCAAACAACTGTTCCCTCACTTACCTCGTTTCACCGAGTGGAAGGACGGGAATGTTCTGTGTGTCTATCGGTCTGTGTCTGTCGGTCTGTG
>BOPP01000235.1:879190-887745 GCA_017312745.1 Gryllus bimaculatus | reverse complement strand
CTTGCATAATCGTTTGCCTAACCTACCGCCTTACAACACGACAAGCACCGCCTCCGCCAGCCCAGCCTCAGCTACGCACTGCTCCACACAGCTACCTTCGCCCCTTGCGGCCGTGTCCTCCTCGCGCATCACTGCCAATCCTGTATAGCTTACGCCCAATCCCGAACTTTCGCGATAATCGGAACAAAATTCGGGATGAGGAAAAATTAAAAAAATACATAAAATGCTTATTTTATACGTGTAAAGAAGATTTTAAACATACTGTCTAGAAATGAACAGTTAATCTAATGAATACAAAGTTTGTAAATGTAAACGTTTTTTGCTCTATTAAGTACGGTATACCGGAATTGTACCTATGCGATGTATAATATGATTTATATTATCTTAATTTATGGAAAATAAAGCCCATGAACGCCAAGCGAAAGTCACCCAATTTGGTTTTAATACTCCTATCGTTGCAGTAACGTCACGACTGTGCCTTTCATCTCTCTCTAAACAATGTAGGAACAGCTACCCGCACGCGATCGGTGATGTTCTGAAGACTGTTCTTCGTTGTCACAACATTGTCACTCTCGCTAAGCTACGTTGCCTCTACTATCATGTTGCATTTCTGGCAATGCGGTACGGTACATATTTTCGGGATAATCCAGGAACTGTCCACACCCCCCAGTTAGTTCGGAATCCGGCGGTTACTACTGCATTCTACACGCCCTACGCACCAAGTCCTTTCCCTTACTACCCTACTGTATCCCCTCTTCATATGTTCTCATCCATTCAACATACTGCTCCAACCACCTCATTGCCCCCCTCCCCTCGCCAATCAGCAGCGCGTCCTCTTGCTGGCACACTACCCACCCCCGCGCCACTCATTTACCCCCGCGCACGCACTCTCACCGTCCCCCCGGCCGCTGTGTCCTTCGCGCGGCACCAAACGGCACTACGGCACCTCAAAGGGACACTGCATCGCTTGGGCTGTCCACGCCCGTGGAACGGCTTGTCTTCCGCCAACACGCGCGCAGCCTCCGAAGGCGCGCCGTGCGTAGCTGACGACCTCGGGTGCCGGGAGCCAGCCTCCATATGGCCGAGCGCATTCTCATGGTGCAACGGAGCTCAACTACAGGAGTTGCGGAGCTATATAACACGCAGCACTTCCTGCTACTCTAATTGCGATGATTAGAAAACTGCGCTCTCACTCAGCATGAAACACAAGAAACTGGCTTTTCAACGATTTAGTTCACGTTATTTGTAGCATTCACCAACAGATAAATATGTTTATTTTTTGTCAAAATGTTTAAGAATAATACAGTCCTGGAAATTCATATTCACTGATTTATGTAATTAATTTTATTACTTTTAAACCCCAGTGCCGCAACCACACATTTTCTCGTATTATTTGTAACTGTTACGTAATAATTGCAATTCCCTTCTTCTAAATTTTCAGCAATCTCTTTATAAACTCTTGGGCAAAAGAACAGCGAATTTTCTATTTTATATTATCATAACACTATTTATTTTGATAATTTATAAAATTCTTACTATAAAACTAAAAATTGTGTCATTTGTATAAGTGAACTTTGTATAAAAAATGAGAGAAAAGTCGGTGCCGTTTCTTAGAAACTTAAAATTTCGTAGAGACTTCTCGTAAAGTGCTCTCCAAAATTTAAATGATTTTAATGAAAATAATGAATAAATTTATATGATTTTACAATACGCTCAGATCGGCCAGATCGATTGGCGAATATTAATTAAGGAAAAATGTGTATAAGGTTTATGCTTTAGTAGGGTTTATAGACCCACATGGATGGACACAGAAGATGTGACAGTTGTTCGGTGTAAAGGTTCCAGGAACGCATTTCCATCAAAATATGAACAACAAATTTTTGGAGGAATGCATCACTATCTGTATTTTCCGTATTTACTTGTACGAGTGAGTATATGAGAAAGTAAAAATATTGAAGACTGTCATACCGGAGATATTCTACATTGGTGAGCCCAAAATCCATGGTAGGATTCTAGTCAAGTAAAGAAATTTAAACATTAATGGTTACTTCATTTTTTCTACGCTGAACATTTGCAGGTGAAATATACAAATTAGTCAGCGAAATTAATTTTTGGAGAGACGTTTACTTGTAATTGAGTGGATGGGAATAAAAACAGGCCGAACCAATCTGTTGGGAATGCGCAGCATAGCGAAACGTTTCCTCATCACAATTCACACGCTTAAAAAGTGCATAACATTATTGAAAGATCTACAGTTGAATGAAATTACATAGAATACATTCAACCCACAATAAGAAATAAGGTTGAAAAATGACTTGGAAAGATGTGGGGGGAGGGAGGAAGGAAATCTTAAAATTTCGTGCAGCAAGGATGCACGTCGAAAATGAGATACGTATGAAATATGGCTGTAAAAAAATTACAAAAGTACTACATAATCTCTAAGGTGTTTTTAGAATAAAACCTGTTAGTAGCTAGTGATAAAACGTCTGAAACTCTCTACCTTTCATTTAAAGCAAATATCACAAAATTTGGTGGTGTAGAAAGCTCAAACCTCATTCTAAACAAAGACCTTTCTTTTTAAATATCAATATTTTTGAAATTTTCTAAATGGCGAGGGTTTAATGAAAATCCTAACTTAACCGTACATATTAATTACTTTTTTCTATTTAAGTCAACAACTTTAAGAAAATATTTCAGCCTTTCCAGAAAATGTTACAAATGCTGCAAGTGGGGTAATGGCATAGATCTCCCCATCCAGACAGACCGGTATACTGATTTTCAAGTAGAAAATTGCCTGTATGTCTTGTTCACCTGGACTAATCTTAACAACCTTTAAAATAGCGTACATAAATCTTAATCACGACGTGTGTGCAGTGTTACCGCCCCAAAGATGCTTAAACGACCGGCAATTTGAGCTGATATTTTTGAGGTTAATATAATACTACCTTTAAAATATACTTTGAAAGTATTGAAAGCAATTAAGGAATAAATGTAATAACTCTAACTTTAATTTGAAAATTCCTGGACATTTTACAAAATTTGGTAGCTTTGCCGTTTCAAATATTTAATAGGAAATTCAGTCCAATTATTTCTATTGCAGTTGATTTCATGAATTGTTGTATTGTAGAAGAATTTCACTGTGAACGTAAAAGCGTTGTCAAAAAGAGTAATGACAATATTTGCCAAAATCGTCTATATTGATAGTTATACGAATAGAGCTGAATATAGCAAACTTCATCGTAAAAAGATTAAGCAATTCAATTTCCTTAGTAAATATGTATTCTCATTGGTGAATTAAATGCACAGTTTGCACCCGGGTGGATGAAAATTTATCGATCGGCGGTCGTCTTTGATTAAATTCAGTAAAGTAAATGTTAGCCGTAGTTGCGTTCTTCTTGTTGGATCTTTGTCTTTGCCAAGCCACTTTGTCAATCTATTTTCTTTTCTTTTCCTTTTATTTTTCCCGTTCGTCTTTTCGTTGCAACGCTTTGGGATTTTCTTTTTGTGCTGCCTTCCCTTTAAGACTTTATTCTATTTGGAGGAAACGAACTTGATAAAAAAGATAGGTTTTTCACCTTTCTTTTCAAAGTCTTCTCCAATAAAGGTCATTTTTATAGTAAAGATAGTAAAGCAAACTATATTAACAGAACAACGGAATAAGTCAATTATATGTCCTTTGAAGTTTATGTTATTTGATTTGTCCGAGTATTAACAGTAAATAACAATAAAAAATACTTTACTCGGGCATTAAACTCACAACCCTAACCAAGAGTAATTGGCTTTCCAACAGGCAGCGCCAATTCGCGTTGGTTGAATCATCCTCCAATGTCTGTTTTCTTCCACACGAACTTTCGTGCCCGGAAATACAATCCCCGCTGACTCCAGCGCATCCAAACTGTCAGGCAGAGTTTTTGCGTGAGCCGGGTCGCAATGAAGCTGTCGAACAACCGGGGGAACTAGGATTCGAGAAGGGAGACTTGCGCGCAGAGCGTCAACAACTTTTCGTCCCTCTATGTCTCTGCCTCGCGAGGGGCGGGCAGTGGACCGCGATTGGCGCCATGTGCAAACGGAACGCTACGAGAGAAGGCGTGCTTCCTCAAGTGGATTATTCCGCCCCGTGCTGTAGCCTCACGCGAAGGACAGTGGACCAAACGTCTCTCTGCCACTATTCGTTGTGTAGCGCCATTGACTCTTAAATAGGTAGACAGACTGAGAGGCTCAGCTGTTGCCTCGAGTTTCAGAATGCTCGAACTCGTTGCATTGCCATCCATCGGTCGGGAGGATCGATTAGCGAATTTTTGTCAATGGCTCGCTACTTATGTGAAATTCAGTAGCTTGCTGAAGATTGTGTAGATTGTGATTGTGTGGTCCATGTAAATGTATGTTGAAGTAAGGGATAAGGATAGGACAGGGAAGAAGAAGGAAAGATCGCGCCCGGTCCGTGCCCCGTTTGTTAGGGTTCTACGTCAACATTTGCCACCTTTTAACAGGAGAAATCACGGAAAACTACCAATCAGAGCAGCCGGACGCTAGAATTCTCCTCGTGATAACGGCTGAATGCAGCACATCTATCTAGCTAGTGCCGAAAATCCTGTGACCGTCGATACTGGAATCCTAGAACCACCCAGAGAGAAGCCCTACAATGACATCGGTCGATTCATTCAGCCACCTAAGCCGGAAGCTTGTCGCAATTTTTCTGTTTGTTCTCATGCACAGAAGTTGTACAAATGTTCTTTGCACGTTCAGTGGTTTCGTGGTTACACGGCCTGGCTTTTGACAGCTAGGAAATCTGCACCGCGATCCTCCTTCCTCCTTCAGGTTTCCTTTTTCAGGTTTCTCAGCGTATGTTTTGCCGTCTTCTTCCTTATGTTGTGAAGAGGAAGATGCGTAACTGAATGGATTGTGTTTATTTAATCCCAAACACGTCTTATGAATTGAGTTCAAAAGTTTGTGCGAGAAACATTATTCGGCGAGCGTCTGGGACAATAAAAGAACAATAAAACACAGAAGTCTAAGGATCTTGTTCAATATGTCTGAATGCTTCCAAAATGTGTACATGTTTCACCTTTATTCTCTAGACTGCTCTTTCGTTGTTACTTAAGTTTCGAGATGTATCAGGACAGCCTTACCCACCAATATTTCCCCAGATAGTTTTTATTTAGCTCACAATACAATTGGTTGCCCTTCCTCGAAATGCAACGATGCAAATTTGGAAGAATCGTCGCAAGCCTAAGCATATAACTATGCTGTTACTTGATTCGTTGCTGGAATATTGGGTGAAAACAAAACAAACAATAATATCAACATTAAACCTATTACAACACTGAGAGGAAAGTTGGGTGGAGAGCAAAATTAGAAAAAGTTTCAAGGTGTATTAATGGATTTCTTGAGAAAAGTCTCCAGATTATCCAGACATGAAGCTAACACCCATGCAGAAATAAGGTAAATAATTGCCAAAACAGAGACTACTCTCCACCATAATGAAAGGAGTTGACGTGGTATGGCTCTATGAGTAAAATGGCAGAGAAAAAAACGTAGAAAAGTTTTTTTTTCTTTTCCAGCCATTTAAACGGAGAACAGGGGAAGACCGCGAGAAAGAGGGCATACATTGGATGGAGGGCATAGGAACAGCAATGACTGAAAGGAACCAGGATGAGGAAAATGGCCAAGATAGGGCGCTGCGGCGACTGATGTGCAGGATGAGGCAGACGCCGTGGGACTCACGTTTGAAGCTGACAATTTCGTAAAATGAAAAGGACAAAAACGCTCTAGCTAAAACCGCTTTTGGCAAAAACGCTTGTTGCTTTCTGTATTCATAATTCAACTTGATGCAGCGAGAGCTTAAGAGCAATGGTAGGAACTCCAGAGCTCAGAAATGAACTTCATATTGCATTTTTCACACAGAACTCACCTCATGCAGTTTTAAGTGTTCTTACATAAATAAATATGTAAATATACATTTGTTTGAATTGTGATTTATTAAATTATTGTATTTTAAATTTTTCCTTTTTTATTCTTGTAATTTTTACAGTCCCTTACACGTACGTATATATGCAAAAATGTTTATACTGTAGAGAACATTATGTAATGCAACGGAAAATACACGTTTTGGGGGCCCTTGATAGCAAGAAAGTGATATTTTTCAAAACCGTCCGTCCTTCCGTACGTCTGTCCGTCCTTCTGTTTGTCTCTCTGTCTGTCAGTTTGTCTGCCCTCCCGTCTATGAACAACACTAGCGCGTGAACTATTCCACTAAGTTTTTTTATTCAAAATGTGTATTTCTCAAGCGATCTGGCTCGTTTTAAAGCTTTGCGATTTTGAAAACCATTCTTTAAATTTTGGTGTACTTTACATGAAGTTCCGGGAACGTCTTGAAAAATTTTCTTGAAATAGCTCCAATGTTTTATGGCTATTATTAGTAGTAATATTATTCGATAGGTATTCAGAAATTTCAAAATATTTTTGACAATTTATATGAATTAATCATCAAATATTCAAACATTTTTAAAAATTGTGAAAACTAATGTGACTGGAAATATTGAGCACCTCTTCTAACCTTTGGCCCGCCAATTTACACATTTCTTTTAGCAACGTCGTTACGTTTAAACTACGGGCCGCCTCTGTAAGAAAAAACAACAACACGAAGACATCGGTCTTGTTAGGAAGACAGCACCTTAGCCGCGTGCTCGAAGCAAAGCGTCAAATCCACCAGCGCCTTCAGAAATCTCATAAGACGGCGTCAGGCAAGGTCGTAGAAAGCTGAGAGGTCCCCGGAGTGAGTTACATTGGCGTCTCTCCGGTTGCTTTACGCCGGGGAAAACCAATTTCAGGTTTCACAGGCGAGCTCAGACACTGTCGCCTCGCGGCGCCGCACTTCCTGGGATTCTTTTTCATTCGTCGTAATACATTTCCGATAGAAGGTGATCCTTCAATCGAGTTCAGCCAAGATATGAACTTACTCTGTCACTTTGAAAAGGAAAAGAAAAACTCAAGTATATATTTTATTGCTGCCTGCTTCGAAGGTGAAACATTTTCTTCTCTTAATAATGAACAACTTCGGACTTTTTCTTGCTTGCTTAAAATGAGTATTACACATCTTTGCACCAACGCCAGTACCGGTGAGCATTGAGGTGGCGATGTTCGTGCCAGTCGATAGACACACTCAATCATTTATTATAGCAAACGATTATCAATAGCGGCTTGTATACGTAAAAATAACATATAAATAATCATTTGTAACTAATTAAAAGAGAAGTATTGAATAGTTGTTCTAGAAAAAGTTTATTATTAAATTTAGTCACTCGCATGATTTGTTTTTCTTTTGTTGGTAATACAGGTTTGGTTCACTTCGGCGCCCGTACTTTTCTTTCCTTCTGCGTTGAACATTAGTTCACATTGTTTACATTAAAAATGAAATAGTTTATGGTTGTCATAAAACATTTTCAGTTAGGGGCAATAGTGCTGACAATAGCAAGATTTTTGCACCATAACTACTAGGCCGCGAGTTAGTACTTGCCGTTGCGATGAATTTTGCAGCAGTTTTGTATCAGTTCCCCTCTGAATGTTCGGTGAGATACCATTCATTTAACACCATCTGATTCCTTAAAAATTGAGTTGATTGTATTGAATAAAAAGAAAAAAAAGTACTTTCACCGTACATTTTTTTCCAAAAACTTAAAGAAACCTATTCTTGAGAAAGTTTTTTCATAAAAGCCGGTAAGTGTCAATTGTTCAGATAATCTTGAAGAACAGAGATGTTATTTTCATTTAAAGTATTTTTTCTGGTAATTCACAGTGGTCGATGTAACTAACACTACCTTGAGGCAACGCCTTACAACTAGAGACTGACAGTTCAGGTCGAGTCTCCGGTAGTTGCGAGATCGTAAGTCTGATCCCCGGCAGGAGGCGGGAATTTGCCTGATTTATTTCACAAGGGTGAGATTGTGGAGCCTGTAGGAATCAAATTCATACGCCAATTTGTCTGATCAACGGTTTCCCTGATGATGTCCATGAGAGTGATTAATATCACTGCAGTGCCTTTGACCGGGAGGTGCGGAGGATCGAGTCCCAACGGTACGTTGGCAGGATTTTCGACACTAGACAAGTCGAATTCAACTGCTGTCTGGAGAATAATTCCAGAAGCCAGCTGCTCAGATCCGGAGTTTCTCCAATCAAAAGTAGGCGTATGTCGAAGAACTATCCTTACAAACGGGATATGGACCAGGAAAGTAACACTTTCATGCACTAGTTTACCACATACATCGAGACCAGGTGGGAGCTTAAAGGTTGTCCCGGCTGAGGCGGTGCCCCGCTGGAGGGAGATGCCTGAACGGGGAAACCACCGCAAGCCGAAATGTGCCTATGGTGCACGTTCTTGTCATCCGGCGAAGAAGGAACGCCACCAGATATCAAGATAAAACATGTCCTACACTTACGGGAATTATGACCATATCAGTTGGCGCGCTCGGAATCACGGAATAATCAATCCGTCCAGCGGAATTCTGGCCTAGAATAAGGGCCAATGACCTTACGTGATCCTTCCTTCCTTTCCTGTC
>BOPP01000235.1:871690-874190 GCA_017312745.1 Gryllus bimaculatus | reverse complement strand
GATTTTATGCGTTTATGCTTACTCAAGCGCGCCTAAACGTAAGCTCTCCGCAACCCGCCGTACCCTCAAGTATTAAGCGCGTCTTCGCTACATATTCTACCCCTTCGATTGTGAAACATCGGCCGGAAGTATTACTTAAACGTTCTCTTGGTCAAGCAATTTAAATTTCTCCAAGACAGTGTCTTAGCGAAAACATGCCCAAACTTCAAGGAGAACGTTTTTACGTACAATAGGATACGTGACAACTATGTCCCGAGCAGAACACAGGACAAAATAGTACACGTCAGAAAGTCTTTCATCTATTAAAGTTTTTGCAGAGCGTAACGTAAAACTTGATTGACAATCACGTGAGCAGTAGCGTGTGAAGTGAAATACATTGCAATAGCGAAACATTGACAGGTCCACTTGTATGTATAGACAAAAATAATGGAAAAGGGGCCAGAATTGAAGTTGGTCTCTTGTATTTGAGTGCGTATAGCTATGGTTACAACCTTTGTAGGAAATGGATTTTCATTTTACAAACAATGGTATTCCCAATCTTTCCCGTCAGCACATTCCAGTTACTCACGAGAGTAACAGGAAATTGTCTGACAAACGGAAATCCTCATGACTCACTCTAGTTGTCAATCCTGAAAGGAAACACAATTTGCGTTTTGATAAAAAAATGCAAACACAAACGTGCATTTCCTCTGTCGCATTACTATACATATTGTGGTTTTTATTGCTTTTACTTCACGCCAAAGATACAGAAGGTGCGAAAATATTTCCTGAAAATATCATACTAACTCGCGTATGTATTTTCAACATCTGTATCTGTTTCAATAACTGATTTTCCTCCTTCTCCACGAAATAAACACACATTGGTATTTCAATAATTAATATATTAACTCCTAGAATTCTTACCTGAAGAGAGAGCGTACATTCAGCCGCTACATTTCCAGTTCACATCTTTGTCAAGAATGCCGCTCCGTGACACACATCGCGTCGCCCCTTCCCCTGCCACAATTTGCCTCCAAAAATGCCATTCCTGACCGCCACCCCACAGCCGTCCCAGGAATGCGGGCCGCCTGCGAAATGTCAAGTCGGGGGGGCCTGCCCGGCGCGCCCGCCCCCTCCCCCTCCCGAGAACGCCTCAAAACCCGCCCCTCTCTGAGAAGAGGTTGCAACAATCTGAATGATTTATTGCAGCTATTTGAAAATATATCCATCTTTTGAAGAAGTGTGAAAATAACTATTATTATAAAATAACGAGAACTTTTATTGTTATTTTAATGTTTTTAATAGTATTTATGTCTTTATTTGACGAAATACTTATATCTTACAAAGTATGTATTGAGGAGAATCATATTTTTTATTGACTGATGTTATTTGAAAATATTAGCGATAATGGTTCAAAAAGACTTAAAAGATGGTGTTGTAGCAAAAGTGCAAGTTAGTAAACCCGGTCTGACTCGTTGGATTCACAACCTTCTGAGTGCAGAGAGAAGATAAAAATGCATTGGAATATCCCAATTAACAAAAAAATCTATTCGATTTCGTAAACGTTATTTTCTCAACAGTTTCTCGTCTAAAACATCGTCGGCATACATGATGGGCAGTAATTCTTTAATTACAAACACACACATACACACACCACACACACACACACCACACACACACACACACACACACACAGAGATTATCAACTGATTAAGAAAGGGTGTTCAAAAGGACCATTTAATTACAAAAAATGAATGAATGCCTACACATTGCAAGGCAAGTAGCAGACAAGAAACCATGTAAAAAGAAAAGAGAAGTTTATCACATGCCGAGGACGTGATGTGGATGGATGGCTGTGTCCTAAATTCTTGAATAAGAAGCAGAGCAAGAAAATTTACAAATATTATCCTTGATATACGATTGCAAGGGCTTGTAGCAGCGTCCGAACGTCAATTTGAAGCCGAAGGTCTGCGGCTTCCGACAGTGTTGTTTTGACCACGTTCTCAGAAGACACGAGATTCGCTGTTCATAACACAGTATCCAATATCACCATCCTACATGACCACGCTTCTAATCTGCATTAACTCGAACGTAATAATAACGCAGCCACTGTTCTAACCAGGTAAGGGAAGGGAAAGACTTAAAGGTTCTGTTTCTTCTACGCTGAGATATAGGTACAACACTTAAGGAATCGCATGTACTGGAAATCTTTTATAAAATTGTATTGCACCTTATCCATAAATCAGACCAAAAGTAAGTAACAAAATATAGAAAGAAGAGGAATGATATAGAAAATCTGCAGCGGCTCATGTACCTGTCACAACACGCGCGACGGAATCTTGGGCCCGTGTCTCTCTCATAAGGAGTCACCGTTCATCTCAGCTGTGGCACGAGAAAGTTCTGGGGAATTTGCTTCTGTGATTGCGCGGGAATGCAGGTGAAGGCTTCAGGGCAGAGAAGGGGCTGCGCGCGGAGCGGCTCAGACGGAGATGAGTGGTGAGACGCGGATCGCGGCCGATGT
>BOPP01000235.1:844113-871665 GCA_017312745.1 Gryllus bimaculatus | reverse complement strand
TCTAAAGGGCCGGGGCGGGACAGGACGACGCGGGCGGACCGTCGGAGATGAAGGCGGTGGGGTGATGGGAGCAGGAAGGGTTCGAGGGCGGCACGGGCCTGAGGGATAGGCAGGGGGCGTGGGGCGGAAAGAGGCAGGTTTTGGGCGGAGGGCGGGTGGGACGGTTGCCCGAGGGACGGTAGACGGGGACATGGAGCGGTTGGGACGGAGGGTTGGGGGGAAGGAAGGTTGGGGGAATGGAGATGGAGGCGAAGCGGGATGGGGTGTGAGGGAAGCGGGGCGGAAACGTACGGCGAAATGGAGCGTGCGAGAGCGCGTACGAGAAGGCGGCACGGGCAGATGGGGCGGACGGGTCAGTGTGTTGACTGGGTTGATCAATGATTCCGGGAGCGTAAGTGGGAGTTTGTAAGTCACCGTTCTTTGTTGTGTGTGCTGTAATGCATGGTTAGTTGAAGTGTCGGGCTGGATGGCGATGGTGATCCTTCCTCGTTGAAGGGCAAGATCCCAGCGCAGGCCAACGCCGTCAGCTTAGGCGCTCGTTTTCGTCAACGGAGATTTCTCTCCCGTGGAATCACGGCCGCCGGAAAGAGCTCCAAGCTCCCGACCGGTCTCCTGTGGATGTGTAGTAGTATTGTGGCATTGCAGATGTAAAGGTGAGGATAGGACAAGGATGAGGAAACAAAAGGTCAGTGGAAGGTCCGTAACCGGCGTTTGTTAGGGGTGACTCCTCGGCAGTCTCCTGATCGGAAGAGTTGAGTGCAGAGTACACCATGGAAAACACTTTGGTTAAGATATTTAGTATATTGCTACACCTGTAGAGAAGCGTGGCGCGGGGGGGAGCCTAAAATACTGTAGCGTGCTCTAATAGAATGAATAAAACTTTACGGATAGGGCAATTTTCATGGTTCGCGCCTTCATATACACTGTCCCGCGCCGCATTGTAAGACCAATTTACTTTTCAAAGGCACAGTTTTCTCGCTTCGTCGGCCGGATCCTAGTTAGGGCGTAGGCTGCGGCCTTCGGCCCTCGGCGTTCACTATAAACATCCTTGAGTCTATCCAACGGGCATAATTACGCAATTCACTTTTATAAGACTCACTTTCTCGAGAAAACCTCCAGAATTCTTACCTGCCTAGTTAACAGCCGGACGGCGGCTAAGTGCCGATTTAAACAACTTCCTTAGGTTTGTAGCCGTATACTACATTTCAGCCAAGACTTTATAATAGCTATGTAGCTAGTGTCGAAAATCCTGCAGGAGGTCAATGTCGTGACTGCAAACGCTAAAGGCCCGGTTCAGAGGCGCTGCAGTGACATCAATGGTGACTGAGCCACTAAGCCATCGGGTCGAGAGGGACGAGAAGGAGAGAGGGGATGGGAACAGGAGGAGAACGGAGCCGGAATGTAGCCCGGGCGGGGACGGGAGGTGAAGCCCGGGAGATGTCGGGTGGGAAAGGGCGGGAAGAGCAAGCAGCGGGTCCACACCGGCAAGGAGAGGCAGAGAAATACGGGGGGAAAGGGGGGTAGACGCGGGGTGGAAGTCCCCTGGGCGCACATCCGGTCAGAGTCCGCAGCAGAGACAGCAGCAGTGCTGGGTCAACTCTGAGTTTAAGGCTCAGGCGGTGCGGCGGCGGAGCCAGGCAGCGGCGCGTGGCGGCGGGCGGGTGGGAGGGGCGGCAGCGGGGAGGGAGGGGCGGAGTGGGGGCGCCTGCGGAAATAGATCTCCGGAGATGCGGCAGGGGAGGGGGAGGAAGCTTGGCGTGAGGTTGGCGGCAGCGGCGGACGAAGCATACAGGAGAGAGCAATTAAAACATACGGCACGAGAAACGATGCGAGGGTGGGTGAAGGCGTGGCGAAACGCAAAACAAAATAGTATAGGCATACAAAAACCTGGGTGATAGGGCGCGATCGTGATTTGGAATTTAAAGGGAGGCTTTCGTCGAGAGAGGGTGCGGTGAGGGTTAATGGTAAGGAGGATGGGATAGGCAGGGAAAGAAACAAGACAGCAGGACACAAGAAGAAAATGGGAAGATATCGCGGCGCGCTGTGTTGTGATAGAGCGTAGAGGAGAGCGAGACAGAGAGAGAAAAGAAAGAGAGAGACGAGAGAGAGAGAGAGAGAGAAAGAGGCAGATTTTGGGGGAAGGAAAGCAGTTAAGGAAGGAAGGTTTCTCTAAATGATATGGCTCAATCCTAAAAGCCATTGGCGATATCGGAGTGGGTTGCTTTGAACGAGGGAAAAACGGCGATAGGCGTTAGCGTTAAATGGGGCAAGAGATTTGGCTGGACACGATTTCAGAGAAGATAAAATAGAGGAAAATGTGGTGGCAAGGAGAGGGGTGTAGGTGGTAAAATAAAAAATTCAAAAAACTCATTGGTATCACGATTTTTGTCGATATTGGTAAGGAAGAACAAATCGACTAAGAAAGAAAATAGGAAGGTTGGACGTAGTACGATTTTGCGGCGGAGATGTAACAAGGCCTGACGACAATAGTGGAACACTAAACATTCTACACAGAGCACATACTTTCTTTGCCGTAATCAAAGGGTTAGTTTAATATTATAATATCGAACTTCGTATGTTACGAGTAGTTGGTCTAATAAAAAAAATATTTTAATGGAAAAACAAAAACATATATAATCAAAAACATGCAGAAATCAAATTTTTGAAAATAAAATTATTAAAAAAACCAAAATATTTTCGTTCCCACACTCCTGGACGTGCGTGCCCTCATCGGCACGGACAGCGTCAAGTTTTCAACATTCTGTTATTTTTGAGAAGAAGCCTGTTGTGCTGAAACAAATGGAGTATTGAAGGTTTTGAACGGCTGCCACGTTGGGCGGTGGCAAACCCCACTTGTGTTCGGTGAGGGGGCGATGCCGGAATCCCGCTCCGCTCTGCGCCCCGCGCCGCCGCTCCACTCGCGGAAATTGGCCGCGGGGACGCCCGCGGGGCCTCCGCCCCCACCCTTCGCCCCCGACCCACGTCAACCCGTCTCGGCCTCGTTCCGGCCAGCACAACCGCCCTCGCCCTGCCCGGTCCGCCCACCGGCCTTGTAAGTTCTCATGCACTGACCCACTCTACTCGCCTCCTGACTCGCCCCTTCCCCTTAGCCAAAAATCGGACTCTTCTTCTCGGACCCGCCGCCTGCTCCTTCGGCTTCGATCCCTGTGTCTCCCCCACGGGGTTCAGTCCCCCGCCCGCTGGCCGCCAACCGGACTCGCCCCCGACCACGCACGACCAACACTGCGTTCGGCCTTATCCCCGGTCCCGGCCCCGGGCCCTGCCCGCCCCCGCTCCGCTCCGCCCACCCCGCTCGCTGAAAGGCGTCGCCCGCGTGAGTCGCCAGCGGAAGAGCTCTCGCGCACCGTGATTGTTTGGGCGTAACTGGACCCCGCACGCGCCGCTCCCGGCTTCCGGCCGCTCCGATGACTGAAACCCTCGGGCGCGCAAACGGCGTTCGACAGCCGCCCCGCCCCCTCCGGGCTGTCGCCTCTTCGGGGCAGCGCCAACAATTGCACCGGCCGGGCTTAGCCCGAGGGCAGCAGCGTCTCTGACTGGGAAGGCCTCCGGTTTGACTCTCGACGGAGCGGATTTTCGACCCTAGCTTCTTAACTAGGGGGCGAACATTGATGATCTAAAACATTGCCAAAAATTATCAATAAAATGCTCTTAAAATGATTTAAAGTGTCCTAAAAACAAAGAATAATGATTTGATCAAAACAACTTCAGATTAAGAACTGAAGCTGTTGGATAAGTTGTTAATAAAATCGAGTCTTCTTGCTTTCATTCACGTGAACACAGTTTGCTCACTTTGGGTTTGGTCTGCTCTTTAAAAGAAAATCTCTGCCTTTATTTATTGCGGTATTGGCCGAACTGAAAGGAACCTTAAATTGGTACATACTACTCACCACGGCTGACAAGAATAGGATACTTAGGAATTGTGAGGTGAACATTTGTTGCGCCTCGTAAATATTATTTGAAGCAGGTACTATTAAAATAAAATTAAAATCAACTAAATCAGCGAGAAATGGCGAAAAAGAAAAAAGACATATAAAATGTCATTTCGTTTTGTCATGATATAAAATGAATTTCTGTACTAAACGGCATTGTTCTAAAGTGAAAAGTAAAACGATGGTATTTCTTTAAAATTCTCCTCCTATTCATAAGTATATCGAATTATAATGCTGTCTGTAAGCAGACTTTTGGAGTCCGACTGCTCTGATTTTTTCGTGGTTTCGCCTATCAATACAAGGAGAATGCCCGAGCGACCTCGAAAACGGACCACGGATCGCACTTACTCTTTCATTCATTCTCTTTGCTTGACGGATACATGGCGTAAGAGTGATCGGGAGCTTCAGGGTAGAGCAGAGCCCCGCTGGGAGAGATACCTGGAGAAGAATTCACCAGCAAGCAGAAGTGTAAGTCGCCACCGGATCTCACGATCCAGTGGGGGGTGCGGAATAGCGCCGCTTCCACGCGTGTAAGCATTCACTGTACCAACGGATGCATTGCCGTAGCCGTTTACGCTCTAGAAATAGTCAATCAAAGTCAATACTCTGCGCTGCGAGCTCATCAGCGTCAGTAGCAGGCTGTTGCCCGTAGATCCCCCAGCGGGCGGAATTGAAGCTGAGCCCTCGTGACGTGGCCCCACAGAGGTTTAGAGGGCGCTTTAACTACTAAGGTATTTGGCACCCATGTCAAAGTATTTATTCTTTTAAATTGAATAGATGTAATAAAAGGAAACGTTGCAAAAGAAACTTTACACTGATAAAAAGCGTGTACATTGCTTAAAAATGGTACGCATAAAATATACATGTGCACAATAAAAAGCCAGGACATACATCGAATTAAAATATTTATAATGAACCTAGAACTGGCTGTTAAGGTGCCAAAAACCAACACACACAAAAAACACCATATCTAGAAGTCCTGGGGATAGACACGTCGCCGGTGCTTAAGAGAGCGCAGCAAGGAGACGGTTTGGGAGCTCCGAGGCTGCAGATACCCGCACCAGCTGACCCTCAGTCGGACCCGCAATCATCGTGATGTGTCTTCTTCTCATATGAAGTTGAAAAGGAACTTGCTCACTCCCAGTGCGCACCTGGAGTACATCTAATTTACAGAGATGGTCAAATTATTAGACTAAACCTTTTTTCCCTGGCTTAACGGATTATAATGAGTCCCGAGAACCTCCTGACTGAAGTAACTGTTTGAAGCGTAATGTTTGTTAATGGTTTTGGAAATGTATTCACAGTGAATAGTACAATGACTCAATACTTAGAAGCCCTAAAGAAACAATGGTTGCCTCACATAAATAAGTTGTTTGAAAAAAATGACTGCGCTCCCTATCACAACAGGAAAGAAAGTTGGAAAATATCTTCAAGACATTAATCAGCCTGTGTTGCAATGGGCTGCAAATAGCCCTGACATGAATCCTATCGAAAATGTTCGTTCAATAGTCAAAAGAAACTTAAGGAAAAAGGCATAAAAACTAGCTCATAAAACAACTCATTCGCATCTCGTAAAATGACATTTATATGCAAAGAACGGTTTAAAAATTGATTTTCAACATATCTCAGAACACGTATGTTAATTATGAAATGTTTATAAAACATTAGAACCCTGATCAACAGAGTATATTAATATCTAAAGTCGCAAATACATTTTGTCTTATTCAATAAATCTAGTCTAATACTTTGGCCACCCCTGTACCACTGACGCACGATTAAAAACTAGCTTCACAATGGCCAGACATTGCAAGGTTTGAGAAACTTACATTCCGATTACCGACTGACGTAGCTACTTATAAACCCATGAATGAATCTCGGAAATAATTTGATGCAACGCAATTATCCGCTAAGAGAGGCGCCAGGTACGACAAACATTCGTTTTCTTGTGCTTCAGCGGTAATATAACAGAATCAATGAGATTTAACAAAATAATGATATTTAAGGAGTTATGGCGCAATTCATTCTGTTAATTCTTTCATTTCGTGATTTGCACATTCAGCAGATGGTCTATGCGTGTTTAAAAATAGAGTGCAATGAAACTGGTTTATTGATGATTTTATTTTTACTATTATTATTATTATTATTATTATTATTATTATTATTATTAAATGTACTTTCTTAAACCATTGCAAAATAAAAGTAAATAATATTTTTTTGTAATGGCTGTCATTCAGTACAAATTGCAACAAAGCTGAAACGAATTTACTTTATTCTCCGAAACGGCAGTAATTGGGTCTCTTGCAATTGTTTCATCATAACGGAATAAAATGAAAATTTGGACGTTCAATGATATGATTTTAGAGAAGTAATTAACACATGAACAAACACAATTTTACGCTTCAGATAAGAGCGTACGTGTGTAAAATATTCTCAAAAAAGATAATTCTGTAACCGCTCATCATAAAATGTAATATTTGTGGTAAAAACAATTTCGGTGCAACCCGTTCTCCTATGATAATTGTCTGCCATTTACAAAAGTTAGGAGAAGCCTAAGAGTTTGTATTTCAATTAGGTCAAGTCTAATGCTTGCATTCATCTTATTAAATTTTAATGATAATTTCTCATGACTACTGAAATGCACACAACGCGTTATTTGCTAAGGCTTATTTCTTGGTCAAGGATACGTAGTGATTTATATTCACTAGCCGGTGAAGTAGTGTGAAACAGTGTCAAAGTACGCGAAGATGTACATAATATTGTACAGTACGTCAGTGCTCCAGCGAATTGTCGGCGAAATAGACCTGCTCCAGCGAATTGTCATTCAGTCGCCGATCACACTTCATTTAACAGCGTGTCAACTACGCGCTTACGTTCAATACCAACGCTGTGGACGCGCCCTCGATAATGCAGGCGGTTCTGCAAATTGAAATCAATCACACGATTAGCCAGTCTACCTCTAATCTCATACACCCGTGAGAGATCGGTTTCCGTGGGTATATGTATTCGACCCCAGTCGGATGCGACAGCTCATTGGATTGCGGTTTCATGAGATTTAATCGCCTCTGTTCAGCCCGGACTCCTGAGTTCCGTGATAAAGCAGATACGTGATAATTGAAATCGGTAATTAGGGTTTTGATATTTCATATTATTATAAATCCATTTCCATTTAAAAATCTTGGCCACAGTAATTTACCACTGTTTTATTTCGACATCATTATGTTATTTTTTCTCTAATTGAATCATCTAGGACTTCTGGACAGTAAAATTTATTAAAGATGTTTGCTTATCATATTACAAGATCTTTGAATATGACATTCTCTTGCTTCATCCGGTCATAAAGCTCCACTTAACTTCCTTCACTGACCAATAAAGATATTGTACGAAATTCTCAGCTAATACACTTATTCCGTAACTTACCGGATCTCCGCAGTGCTTTTCGTTACAAAGGAACATCTGAGGGATAAGATCGACAAGCATTCCATTCGCAATCTTCATAATATTACTCCACGCAGAATGACTAATTGTCCAATAAATCAACGTGATCATTAAGGTAGACTATCATCGTGTCTCCATTGAGTAACCTAAAGATGTGATTAATTAATAGAGAGGAAAAAAGTTGACAATGCAATATGAGACGTTAGTGGCGATGAAGGAATGAATACTTCGAACGGAAGGACACATACCAAAGGGGTAAGAAAAATCTTAAAAGATTTATAAAGGGAACAATAAGAAATAAAATAGTTACTAGGAAATGGATGAAGACGCAGTAGGTGAAGTAGTGTAGTTTCACATGAAGGGTAAGGAATGAAACAATCTCGAACATTCTGGAAATAACGGAATGAGTTCCATACCACGAATTCGACTTTTCACAATTTATTTACAACTAATTATCAAAATAAAAAAAGTGATTATTTTGAATGTATCTGCGTATTTTAGACCTTACCTTAATAGAAGAATCCATTAAATATAAAATGTTTTATGAGCTGAAGCTCCCTGACAAATACTTAAAACGTTACAGTTAGAACTCCTATAAATTAAATATATATAAGTTTATATATTTATATATAAATATTACATATTATACTGTAACGTACCAGAATGTCATACAGGTGTGATACGGCGGAACTAATGCATCAAGAAGGCTAGAATCCAACGCGTAGCATTGCAACGAACTATTAGCATATAAGCGTGCCATGCTGGATGCTAGACGGGAACTGTATACTCAAAGCCTGGTGTCATTAACATGGAATTGATTAGGGGAGGGCGTTGAAAATTTAGCTCTAGCACTATGACGGAAGCAGCCGAGCAGTTTGGATAGTAATGACCATTGTGACATTAATTTAGCATTTTGCATTTGACATTTAATATTTAGTATGTGTGTGTAAATGTTTGATCAGTTCATAATAATGAAAGCTAAGCAGTATTGTTCATTTGAGCTTTGAGTTGGTAAATGTTTGCATTTTTTTAAATGATAGCCATTTGCCATGGAGCCATTTGTTGTCGTGTTGTAAGTTTGCATTTAAAAATATTTAGATTTCGTGATTGTGGATTTACGTGAGGTTAGTTCCGTAGTGGGAATTTTAAATTGTTAATATAAAGGAAAATGTATTCGCGAATGGAGGTTTCATCCAAAGCCATGTGAGGGAAAGTCGCCACGCGATAATAAAGCAGATGTAGGTAGTTCCGAATAGTGGACTGTATAATTAGCAACAGTCGAGAACCACTTACTAGTATTGTTAACACGGACATTAGGTTCACAAATTCCACCACAGGATGACCCAGAACATCCCCTTTAAGAGAAGACGGCGGCATCGAGTCAACCGAGAAGACACTCCGTAAGCTTATGAACTTTATCACAGCCGTACGGTGTAACAATGTTGAAGGCCATAGAATCATTAATCAATAAATATCTCGAAACATGTTATTAGAAATTTAAAATAAATGTTAATTGCTGTTTGAAAGGAAAGCATATTTCATTGAATTGCCGTCAATTCTGTAAGCAGTAAATTCCACAGAAGTTTCAGGAATCATCATCAATGTTGCCATATCGGCGGAATTCCCGCCGTTTTCAGCGGATTTTGAACTCCTACGGCGGAAAAATAATTAGTTTCGCGGACAGCGGAATAAACGGAGGAAATTAATAGAGTTAGTAAAGCAGTCAAATTTGTAAGTGATCAGTTTTCGTTAACCTTTATTAATACTTTGTTTTGAACAGATGTTGTATATTTTTAACATTTCTAAATCCATGTTACTAGCAAGAATAAATAATATAATACTATATAATAAATTATATAAGACCTTAAATCAATTGTTATAATTTTTCAAATTTCCACCCAAGTAATGCATTCTATATTATCTAAAAATTGAATTGCAGGTTCAATAAAGCCACTATATTTCACAATCATATTTTTGTTTTAATAGAATAGATTAATACAACATTTGAATATGGAAAAATAATTTATTTTACGTTTAGCGGATTTAAGCGGGAAATTTAAAACCAGTTCAGCGGACTTGAAGCGGAAACTGAAACGAACATGGCGGAATCCTTTTAAACACATCTGGCAACACTAATCATCATGTCTGTTCAGAGTCACTCATCCACGAGCAACAGAGCTTAAAGAAAAACAGAGCTAGCCAAACTATGAATTATTAGAGCACTTGAGCTACTGACATAGTAGGGAAAATTAAATTAGAAGAATTATAAAAACGTTACAAATTGGCTGCCCAGCTTTGGGCATAATAAAATAAGTTCAATTAGTAGCATTCAATGTTAATGCAGGTTACAAAATGTCTGTCCAAAGCGGGGCAAGATAAACGTGAATAAAAAACACGTTACAAAATGGTGCCGCAACGCGAGGCTTCAGAAGGTGATTTCCTGAAAGTTCTTATGTAAATTGATGGGCAATTATAAGGCAGTAAATTGTAAGAAATTGCCAGCCATCTTGTTTATTTAGGGAAAAGAAGGTTATGAATTTTGATTTAGAAATTACGCCCAATAAACCTTGTACTGAAAGAATTATAATCTAATCGTGATGTAACTGCGATTCGGTCTGAGGTTGTAGAGCCGGAGAGCGATGAGGGAACAATTTCTGCATCTGATGGGGACGAAGTTCAAGGGAACCCTGATATTGAGACCGATGTTAATGCTGGAGCCGAATTCAATGTAATCACGGAAGGCGAAACCCAACAAGAATTTGTAGGAGTAGCACGACATGAACAGGAGATGCAGAAATTACTGCATAGAAGGGACGTGAATATTTCAATATTGAATTGGCTGTTAGGCAAATTGGAACGATTTGATAATAGATTTGAAGTGTTAGAAAATACTAACACAGAGACGAAGAATTGATTAGACAGTAATAATGCAGAAATAAATAACAAATTACAATTTGACAGTAGATTTGAACGTTTAGAAAAGAATATTCGCTAATGGATTCACTAGTAAATTCACGCAGTTGGAAGATAGTTTCTCTCAGGAATTGCAAATTACGAAGCTTGAGTTGCAAGAAAATGTACGTGAAATTTGCTGAGAACTGGCACAAATGCGAGCCGATATGGAAATCCAGATCAGCGACACGAATAGAAATAATTTAGGCCGAAAACGCAAAATACACAAAACGAACCCAAGGATTTATTAAATAAAATTGATTTTGAAATCGTAATTATACAAGAGCACGATTTGCAACCAAAGGAACAATTGGACAGCGTCGCCACGGAAGTATGTCAACAACGTGAAGCTTCCCCTCAGCAAAATGATATTTTAAAAGATGTAGAAGCTAAATATAATAATGCCGATGATTTAATTGAAAGAAAGGTTCAGGAGGAAATTCAGCCAGTAAAAGAATCTGCCGATAATTATTTTGAAAGTCAGGAAGGGGAATTAAAAAGAAAGATTGTAGACTTCGAGAAAGAGGTCCAATAGAACGCTCTGATGGAAACACAAATATGTCCGCTCCGCTAGGAAACGTACTATGAAGTTTGAAATTTAGTACACTGACGGATATGAAGAAACATATTCAATTCTGTACAAAACTGAAAGCTATTTATTTATCAATAACATTCCCGGAAGACTAAAGCTATATTATATAGAGCAAGGAATGGCAACAAAATTGGTATATGTCTTTGATTCCTAATCCCACGACTTTTGGTGAGTGGATGTCAAAATGCTTAAAAAAGTATTGGAACGGAGATCATAAACTTGAATTGAAATATAATTTATGGGGGGAAAGATTCTAATTGAGAGGTGGAGAGAAATCTATATGTGAATTTGCTGCTCGTAAAATCGCTGCATTCAAAGCATGCGACAATAAATTAGACATGTAGGAAATTATGCACATCATTATTCGAACACCCCTAGCCAATATTTCAAATTTACTGTAGAATTATGTGCCGGAAACGTCTGAAAATTTGATAGTGTGGTTAAATGGGATTGACCAAACAGTTGAACAGGAATTGACTAAAAAAGGTCAATTGAACCATTGACCAATCGAATTGACCAAACAGGAAAAACGGAAAAAATGGTTCAGTGGAATAATTAACAAATAAACGGAATCATAGTGAATAAGTAAATGAAGGGAAAAGTAATGTAAGGCAATACTCAGACTGCGGATAATTAGCGAGAAAATGTTAAAGGAGGTGAGAATTTCACAAGGAAATTTAAAGAACGCAAACGCGAGGAACCTAGAAATAAAAGCTATTACTCAGGAAAACTGAAGTAGTTCGAAATATGTGGGTGTGATATTTCGAACAGAATAACGAGGAAGTAGTCACCATTTTCGCGTTCGAAATTGTCAATGCTTCAGAGGACGATTTATTAAGGGAAGATGGGGGACACCATATGATGCGGAGTACATGTTTAGTTTTGAAGGGAATGTGCAATAATGTGGAAGCAGAAGCATTGATAGACACCGAAGCAAATATCTGTGCCATTTCGGAAGAAGTGTATGTTCGGATGAAACGCGAAAAGATTGAAATTAAGGAACTGCCAACAAGGAAGCGATAGATATTCTCAAGCTAACGGCAAATGCATAGAAATAAAAAAACGACAAACGTGGGTGGAATTTGAAGTGCAAGAGTTTATGCTCAAATTTCCAGCTGTTGAAATAAGAGGATTGATCCGTCCGATCATTAATGGTAGAGACGGTTTAAAGATGTACGGAACCATCGTCATCATGAGTAATGAATGTGTAATATCACGGGAAGACATCGGGTATCCACATTGTTTAAATGTCGAAAGCTAGGCGGGCGAATTGATACAGATATGTGACACGGCGGAGCAAATTTACGAACCTAGAAATCTATTCCACGCAGCGACTAAACATTCGATAGATGAAGATGGGAAAAAAATGCGAACAGGCAACAGAAGCATTTTGGGAAAATTATAAGGAAATTTCGAAGATTCTAAGCACTCAGTCCAAGAATATCAATTTCAATTAGTGTTGACAGATAAGCCCGTTCCAATGAAAACAATATCCGGTTCCACACATGCAAAGGCCCGACGTTAGGAAACTAATAGAGAAAACACTTCAAGATGAAGTTATAAGAAAAATCAATGACTCCGTATGAAAGCACTATAGCTGTCGTACGAAAAAGAATAAAACGACAAGATTTTGTCTTGACTCTCGAAAGTCAAAGAACGTAACTATTTCTCGATATAAAGCACCACAAAAGTAGATGACGGAGTGTAAGGGCGATGGAATAAAATTCGTATTAAATTATGTGTTGAAGAAAGCCATAAAAATAATAATAAAAATGTCTTTATTAATGGCGAGGCTCAGGCCATAGGGCCTGCTCTTCATCATATACGAGAATACCACATACGCCTCATATACGAGAACGCATCATCACGAGAACGCCATACGCATCGCATCATATCGAGAACGCCATATACAAGAATTTGCAAGAAGCGGCTGAAAAGAGAAAGAAGAGGCAAATCTGTTTTTCAAAAAGGTCTATGTAACTGGTGATAATGCCATAACCAGTCCCGCAAACGTCTTCACCAGATGAGAAATTGTTTTGCAAATTCTTCCCTCTTTATCAAGGTCCGAATAAAGATAAAAAGATATTGAGGAAAAATATTACTTTAATAAATGACGAAGGACAAGAAATAGGGACATATAATGACAGGCACATTAAACCGTATCAACGGACGCAAGATATCCATTAAATAATTTGTGAATAGTAGTATATTAGCGGTGATGAAATATTTGTCGCAACTATTACAAAATGTAGATGCGCTAGGGGCGTTAAAAATTAGTAAAAAGCAGTAAGCAACACTTACAGAGCTTATATTATGTACATATTTGTTAGATTTAATTTTAATATTCAGGATATTGTGTAACTATATTATAGATTGGTATAATTAACATAATTTTTAATTTATAATAATTTATTAATTTATGATATTTTATTCAATTTATAATACAATTACCAAGAGGACAGTCGAAACGAAAACATTTGAAAAACTCCAAGATAGGAAAACATAAAAAGGCGTAATTATATAGAATCAAAATCATAATGAAATTAAAGATGGCATAATATGTTTAACGTAAAGGTAAATGATCACGAAAAATGAAGTTACTTATTAGTCCATCGAGAACAATCAAGAGATCAAAAGTGTAGTGAAGTGACGCGAGTGCATCGCGTAGTGTTCAGTGCATCAAGAACCCAAGATGTACGCACCAAGATCTTTTCAGATACACGAATATTTTATTGTAGAATATATATTATAAATATATAATATTAGATATTTATAAATATATAAATTTAATTACTTTAATGTCCTCTATTCTAGAGATTACTAATGTACTTCAAAACTTTTAGTCTTGACATTCATAGTTAAAAATAAAAGGAGGAATAAATTAGATATTGGAGGAGGTACAGGAGAAAAATAAGCTGGAAGATATTCGAAAAGAGAGAGAGCACGTTGTCACAAACAAACAACGCAGCAATAAGAGGCAGGAGAAAAGATGAAGGGCGGTAGAATAAGCCACGTCTTCAGTCGCCCGTCACGTAAAATGACGAGCTGTGAGTCGCCTTCCCACGGGTGCCGCTTCGTAAGAATAAAAAATCAACTCGCCTGTTGTTCGGTTTGAAAAATTCTGTGCGCTTTCGCGTTTGCTTCCCCGGGCGTCGTCAGTTTTAATAATGCCACTAACGCGGCGGCGGCGGCCGGTGCAGGAGGCGGGGGCGCGAGCCGGTGGTGGCGGCGGCAGCGGTAGCAGAAGCGGAAGCCATGTTTCGCCTCCGTTGCCCCCAGATGGCGCCGGTGCGCGTCGTTGCACGATCATCCTCCCTCCCCCCTCTACACTCCCCAACCTCCCCGTCATTCCAGCGCGCGCCGCAGCCCCCGCCATCGCCTCACCACACCACACCCACCTTGGCCTCGTGCTTTTCGCCGCTCCGGCCTCGTCGTTACCTTTCTCCGTCGATCATGCTCCCAAACTAGCTACGCTACGACCCTGTTCACTGCTCTGCTCACATCACCGATGCCCTCGTCCCCCTGGTGAGGTTATCTCTGCCCTCACCCACAACTCCACTCTCACTATCAACTACACTCTCACTCTCAACTACACCTTCAGTTTCAACAACCCTCTCCCTCAACATCATCTTCAACCATGTCTTTCCACCACCGGAAAAAGGTGGCTCAGGGCATCAACTGATTTCACTGCAGTGCCTTTTACAGGTAAATCTTGGGATTTGAGTCTCGGCGGCGGTGGGATTTTCAACACTAGCTTGTCAGCTAGCTCGGATTCAGCCGCTGTGAGGAGAATTCTAGCGGCCGGATGCTCTGATCGATATTTTCCGTGATTTCTTCCATCAACACCAGGCGAATGCCGGAGAAGCATCCTAACAAACGAGACACGGACCGCGTGTGATCTTTCCTTCCTCTTCCTCGTCATCTTAATTTGCAATTATTTATACTTACACGCACTACACTCCCGCATATGCGGCACCCCCCGCGATAAAACATCCAATACACTTACGGTACAAATGACCTTAGCAGTTCGGAATCATCAATCAATTAACTCTCCCCTCGAGCAACAAACTCCGCTTCGCGTTGAAATGCATCCTCTCTCTCAATTAGACTCCCCCTCTCTAACCCTTGTTTCACCTTCGTTAGCCTTTGCCTCTGGCTGCGCCTCCTCCTGTCTTCTGCCGCGATTCGGCCCAGCCCACTGCCTCGCTCTGCTCTTGTCCCCCTCGTATTTTGCCCCTCGGGCAAGAAATGCTTTGCCGTTTCGCCCCCCCCCCCTTCCAAGCCCCTTCACGCGGAAGATATTGAAGACACGAGGTTGAGCCGTGTGGCATCAGGGTGGTCCAACATCTTCTTGGAAGCCATTTCGGTGGGGTTATTCTTACGAAGTAATGATTTGCTCTGAATTGAGCTCTTAAAAATAAGTTAAAAAATACAATTAATCTGCTTGTTTACGATATAAATTGAGGTTTAATCGCTAAATTCAAGAGGTATAAGGCATATCTCTTTTAAGGAAAAATAATCAAAATTTTTATAAATTAGACTATTGGTATTTCTCATTTAATTAAAAAAAGCTTTTCAACTGTGTGCAATCTTGTACAGTAACGTGTGAATCAACTTGGAATGTGAATTAATATTTGAATGCTCTCAGTTTACATTTAAGTTTGGTTCATTTTATATGTTCTTCAGAATGTTTCATGATAAATATCTCCATCTATGGAACATCCACGTTTAGCATTCTGAAGAGGAATATAAATTTCATATTGAATTTCCACATAGATTCTACCTGATTCATCTCTGTATGGAATATGTAACAATTTCATATCATGTTTGTAAAATGACAGATTTCATGTGCTTTCCATATCTGAGCGAAATTTAAAAGAAAACAAACAAACATGAATTTACATAGCGCACACACACTTACTCACACGGTAAATTTACTGTACCCGTTGTACATTAAATCAGGGTACAAGACCTGCTAATCGATACGATCGCTGCGGACATCGGTCATTAGCATCCACAACATGCCCAGCTTCACAGCACTCGCCGTCATAAGCAAAATCTCTCAAGCGCGCTTAGTACAGCATTACGTTCGCCTGCCTTGCTTGGAAGCTCGCTAAACCCGTGAATATTCACATCCGATGAAAAACGGCCTCTGCAGAAAGCAGATATGGCTGTGTAGACACACCCACGCGCTAAGCAAACAATTCGTAAGCCACCACGCACCTGCAGGTGTTGGGTCTGTCCTTGCACCCAGCTCACTGGAAAGTTCACGCTTGCCGAGTCGGCTAGCAGAACGCGGGCACAAGGCGAGCAGTGGGCTGGCAAGCGCCGACCCGGTCTGTGGCCCTTCCGCCAACCAAAAAATTCTTCGTCAGGGCGTTGCAGAAGGATTTGCAGTAGACAGAGTGAACACCTGGAATACGGGAGAGAAAAAGACAATCCATGATGCGGAATTTACAGGTTTGTGTTAGAGCTAATGGTGGCCTTCTCGAGAATTTTTTGAGAACCAGAAGGTGTCTGTAACTTAGAAATCATGGGAAATAGACGACATTGTTTCTCTTGAAGTATCCCATTCGTTTCAGAGAGTAATCCCCCACATTACAAAATAAAAAGCAGATGCGAAGTTGTAGTTGCAACAGCAAAAAATCGAAATTATGTGAAGCAGACCGCCGATGGGTTGCGAATTAGGGGTTGCGTGATTGCATGAACACAGTCCGAACTATCACATGCATTTTACCCCTTGAAAATATTTCTTGAACGAGGAAAACTATTGCATGTAGCGCACAACCGATTTGCATGCATCAGAATTTTAACCCTTGTGAACGACAGCTAATACGCTGATAACGAAAGATACAAGTGTACTCACACGAAAATAAGAAGTTAAACAAATTTCTGCAAACAAAAGAGTAATTTATGAAATCAGATGAAAGGATCAAAAGTGTTCCACATATTACTTAATGATTACTGCATCAGATTTATAAAAACATGTAAATAAATAAATTGTGTGCCTGAGATCGACCAATTATTATATTGGATATTTATTTACAAATACACTAAAAAGAGATTTCACGTTTTTAGTTGCTGTAAGAAACAGGAATGGTTTTAATTAATTTTCAGGCAGATGCTCTCTGGCTGTTTTTAGTCCATAACGGAAAAAGTCTGTTCACAAAAGTACGTAGAATCAAAAACAGATAGGCGGGAACTAATATCGCAGCATTGTCGGGGCCCCAGATGTGCGCATTCTACTCCACTGCAACACCTCCCCCCCCCTCCAGCACGAGAGGCTCAGGACATCAACTGATGTCGCTGCAGCGCCACTGAGCAGAAGCTCCTTGGGATCGAGTTGCGACAGCGGTAGCATTTTCAGCACCGGCTAGATAACTAGGTCGACTTCAACAGCTGTCTGGAGGATAACTGTAGCAGCCAGTTGCGCCGATCGGCAGTGCTCCGTGGTTTCTCCGATCAACACTAAGCAAATGCCGGAGCGGTTCCTTAAGAAACGGGCCGTGGACCGCGCGTGATCTTTCCTCCCTCTATCTTGTCCTATCCTCACCCCTTTAACGAACATTAACTTTCATTCACTACACTACCAAACATTTCGAAAGACCGGGGCCAGTCCGGATGGCCGAGATCGAACCAAAGGATCGCGGGTTCGAGCCCCGTCTCGGGCATGGTTGTATTGTGTTCGTCCTTTCACACCGCTATCATCACATCGTGTCATCCTCATAGTTACCATACCGTTACACGCAATAGTGGTCGCTAATGACCTAGTAGTTGATGCGACCTTAAATTTAAAAAAAAAAAAACATGCGAGGGGACACATGCAAAAGGTGTCAATTGATGGACTCGGCTCGAAAAGAAGTCTTTCCATCGCGCACCCCCTAAGGTTGCTGTACAAATACGGATTGACATTCTAGTATAATTCTGTTTGTGCAGTAGCGAGGCAATAATTCGCTGTAATGCTAATTTGCAGTAATATTCTGTGAAAATTAAGTAAACTAAGAGAACAAATACGCATATGGTTCTTCGCGATCGTATCACAAATCTAGAAGAAGTAAGTCTTGTCCGTGCGTAGAACACGTGGTGCCTCAACAGCACCTCTTGCATTATTTGTAACTGTTGCCATTTTCGAAAATTCACAGAGTTTAATCAAAGTTAAACTAGCTCTTTTTTAAATCATTGATATCGAAGAAATAATTAAAGAACATTTTGGAGCCGTTTTTTAGAAATCTAGTTTTTAAAATCGCTATTATTTCGTGTAAAGTTACAAGAAAACTACTCATATTACGAACAAATTGTATAAGACTTCATTTAAAGATTTAATTTTGAAGGACAGATTTCATTAAGAAAAAAATCTATATCTTCAATATTGTGGTCGTAGAAAGACGTTGAAAAAATTCTGATCCTTTGCAAATTTCGAAAATTCAAAGAATTGAACGTAAATTGGACTTCCGCCATTTCAATATTCGTACTTTTCTCTGCCTGAGACAATAAAATAGAGCCATTGTGGGCAAAATTTTGAAAATATATTTGAAGCTTCTCAGAGAGTACCTCCCAAAATCAAAATTGCCATTTAAAAAGTTCAAGGTGCAGCAACGTAGCCAGATAGATCGGGGAATATCAATTTTGGTGAAAATTCTGTGTACGGTGTAGCCACAAGCGTATTCCAAGGCTGACGGACAGGCGAACAGACGACTGACAGACGTTATGCCGTAAACAAATGTTCGGTTTCAAGGATCCACAAATCATGGATTCTGACTACGCAGTGCATTAGAGAAAGTTGCTTACTACAAATGGGAACAAAAATTATCCATTTCGTCCAAACTTGTTGATATGTAAAGAAATCGCCGCTTTGCTGCAGCATTACAACAATTTCTTTGTACTATGTAAACAGTATACGAGAAAGTTAAAAGAACACGTGTTAAGACCAAAAACGTATCTCGCGTTAACTCTATTTGTATTATTTTATTTCTTTATTTTCCATATTTTTTTTAAAAATGTGTCTAATTGTGAGGATTGATTGTCAAATTTTTGATTAACAAATATTAAATAGGACATCAATTTTAATCTATTTTGTAACAAAATCAGCTCTCATTTGACCTGAATGTTAACCAGACAAAAAATGTTTATATTTCCGTTTTTTCGTATGTGTTCCGTATTTACACCAGAAGAGTATTCACCAAGATCATTATTTTAATAATTCATTTACCGAAAAAGAGAGAACACAACGCGAAAATTCAATTAGGAATTCAATTCAAATTCCATTTAGATTCCACTCGCCTGTAATTAACCGCACTCAAGGATGGCTAAGAAGCCGTTTTCAGAGGAGAATGCTCTCAACTCAGAGTGCTGTGAAGTCTTAAAAAGTATGTTTTTTTTGCTTCCTAAGATAAAAGGAATCAAAACAAAATCTCGCGCAAAAATATGGTATATCTGAATCCTATGATTGAAAAAAATAATTAGAGTGCTTCTACCTCTGTGGGTATTACTGCTTTTAGTTCTAGAAGTCTGAAATATAAATGAAGATTAATTGAAAAAGAGAGAAAACAACCTTAAATGGCGAATAGTTTTATTATTCGATGAATCAAGAAGGAATCACTTAATTTTCTTTTTTAAATCTGGCTTTTGCTATGCTTGGTTATAAATATTTTGTGTTTTAAATTGAAATTGCGACATTTTTACTTCAATATGAATTACGAAGTATTAATTCTTTCATTTTCGAAAATACTTTTGAGATGCGTTAGGTATGTCACCTATTTCAATTTGAGCTTAACGTGGAAGAAACAAGTAGTACGTAATATACTACATGTCAAATACGAAATATTTTCTATGTAGTTTTAGTTCCGTTTCTTACCATTCGAGTTAATAGATGCAATACCGTTAATAAAATTGTGACATTGAACCTTTATTATTATTCCTTTATTGAAGAAATTCCAACCAAAAGAGAATAAAGAGAACGGGAAAACTACACAGAAGGGAAAAGAGAGTAAAGAGAAAAGAAACCTCTGAATGAATCCAGAAAAAATATAAATACAAACTCTTCATGATATTCACAGCAAGTCATAATACGAGAGAAGATGATACGAGAGATACAATATAAGAAAATGTTTTCTTATTATTGTTCTTTAAATGTGAATTGCCTTTCCTTCCGTATTAAATAAACGAAACGAAATTTTACAAAAATACTTTGGAACAGTATTCCAAAGAGAATTTCTAATCCTGCAGTTTTAAAAGTTCATTGCAGTAACAAACAATACATACGTTGATATTATGTCTACATTTATTAATTAGGATTCTTTGAATACTTCAAAATCAAACTCTATAAGAATTCTTAATGTCTCATTGTGATACATTTTTTAACTGGTCAATACAATAAACAACTAGAAGTTGTCATTAACCAGTAAACCTTTCTTGATCTTCTTGTTAATCGTTCGTATCAGCACTTTAGTGCATTAATTCCTCCGACATTTCGTCGAGAATTTACAAACTGCGCGATACATCTCTCTTATTTCCACAGAACGAATTACGCAATCGCACAGAATGGAGGGCGACATTTCAATATTCAGCAGTTAGCGTTAACGTGCAACTGTCGGCTCCCCAATCCCATTTCTCCCGGGCTTTGGGCAATTTTCTGTCTGACGCCCGCTCCGCGGTCCGACCAATCAATCTCACCCCTTTCGCGGCCCCGTCCCCACACCACCTTCGCCGTCGCCCCGTCCCATCGGCCCTTGGCCACATTCCACCCCGTCCCGCCCCTCGCCCTTCGCGCCTTTCTCCCTCCGCGCGCTTTCAACCGAATGAGGTGGCTCAGACCGACTGTTGGCCTGAGCCACTTCAGCCGGTGGAGGACACGTGGAGGGAGGACAGGAGGGATCGAAATGAGTTCACTTTACTCTTCCCTGCCTGAGCCTCAGGTAGACAGTTGCTGTTGGCGTTGCAGTGCCTCTGATTAGGGGACCAGGATTTCCGATGGTGGCGGGTTTTCGACACCAGCCAGATAGCTAAATTGAATTCAGACACAGCCTGGAGGAGAATACTTACGGCTGTCTGCTCTGATCGGTTGTTTTCCGTGGTTTCTCCGATCAGTATCTGGTGGATGCCGTAGCAGTACCCAAACAAACGGGTCACGGACCGCGCGCGATCTATTCTACGTCTTCCCCTTGTGTACACACACTTACGTGCACGCTGGGAGCTTAGAGCTTGTGCCCGCTGAGCCAGATACCGGGAAGGAGAAATCCCACCCAAGCCAACGTGTAGATCGGCGCCGGACCTCATCATCCAACTTAAGAAGGAACACCGCCGCCTTCCCATTTTTAAAAACAAACATTACGGGGCTAACAGAACTAATTTGAGACGACTTGCCTGGAAACAATAAGTGATTCCCTATCGTCACACATTCCATTACTACACTACCACACACGTCAGGAGATCAGCCTAGAGCTTGGAGCTTGTTCGAAGTGGGGATTGGTCCCGTCGGGGGAGATCCCTGGAGAGGGAAATACCTCACGGGCCAACGTATAGTCGATTCTCACCCTTCAGCGGGGAAAATCGGCGTCACATTCCGGGATACAATATTAACGATACTAACGAGACTAGTGACCATAGAACATCATCCAATCTCCAATTCCAAGGCTGATTTCTCGAACTTTGGACCACTCTGACGTCGTCTGTGACTTTTTCCCACCTCTTCCTACCTCACCTTCCCCGTTTTCCCTCTTCCTCCTCATCGCTCTGGCGCCCCCGCCTTGCACTTCCTCCCCTCCTGCGTCCTCCTCAGTGAGCGAGCCGCGCTTGGCCGCGACGCACCGCCCGCAATTTGGAGAAGCCACCTGTCTATTAGGGCGCCAGCTGATTAGATTGCGTTCTCAATCAGGGCGGTCACCCGAGAACGGACACGAGCGCGAGGTGTGGGGCTGGGCATGCGGGGCGAGGTAAGCTGGGGAGGGCGGGGTCGGCGCGGGTGACAGTTGAGTGGAGCAGGGTATAGTGGGGCTGGGCGTGACGGCTGAGGGAGGAAGAGGATGGACTGAACGGAAATGGGCGTGCGGAGAGGCGAGCGTGGCGGGTTGGTGGAGGATGCGGGGTCGCGGGCGGGGCGGACGGGGCGAGAGTGGGAGGCGCGGATTGCGTGAGTACAGGTGAGCGAGGCGGAAGCGGATGGGTGGGCGGGGTTGACGGGGATCGGAACAGAATGTGTGGGTGAGAGCTGAGCTCGTCCGAACCGGGCGGGGAGGGTGGGGTGAGCAAGAAAGGCAGTGGTGGGGAGGAGTCGAGCGGATTTACGGCGAGGTGGAGCGAGAGGACGGGGCGACGGGCACGGGTCAGAGTAGAAGGTCGGGGCGAAGCGACGGGCGGGAGGGCGGATTGCGGTGAGAAGAGACGGGGAGGCGGGGGGCGGGGGACGGAGCGGTGTGGTGTAGGGTGGCCTGGGCGTCGTGTCGCGGAATGCGGTGACTAGAGGGGGATGGGGCGGAGCAGGGCGGGGCGAGGTGGTGGGGCGTGGAGGCTGACGGACGGGTTCCCGCACAGGTGGCCCCAGGCAGCAGCGCTTGTTTCTCGCACGAACGCGCCGTCACGCTGATAGCGGAGGCACCCGGGGCATATTGGGCGCGAAGCAGATGGCTTTTTGCGCGGCGAGGGTCGGGCCCGCGAGCAGATCCTTGGGGTACACCATGTTTGTATTGTGTACGTCGAAACACGAGAATAATCACGACATTGTACGCAAAACGACTTTCACATATTCAGAGCACTAAAGTGCTCTGCATATTTAATGAATCGTCTTCACTATCTTTGTGAATATCCTTGTATGTTCTGTACTCGTATACTAGGGACTTGTGTACATTCAATATTTCTCAGACGTAACGACTAATGTATTTTACTAGTAATGCCATACAAAAGCTTAACGTACAACATAATGAAAAAAGTATAACTCACTTAATTTCAACAAAATAAGTACTACAATTACTTTGCCGGGTAAACAATGATATTACATAAATTGGTAATACGTATGTTGGACATTTGTCACAATAACAGTAACATACTCAAGCACATTGATCACCACACGCATGAAATTCAGAAATGCATTAGCGAGATACCTCTCCAAGTGTTCACACTGTCAATAGACATATTAAACAGCTATTACAAAAGTGTAGGGATTAACACGTGGAGAAAGTGATACAAACAAGAGATTACGGCATTGTTCTTTGAGAGGAAAGAAATTGAAAATTATGAAAGTTATGATACATCACAAAAAAACAAAAAACAAATTACCAGTGCAACTGGCATCTGTATCTAGAAGTGTATGCATGTACTACGTGTGTATGCGTTTGTGTAGACATATGCATGTATGTATGCGTGGTTAAATTTAGTGGACTCTACCTCTTATTGTTCAAACAAAAATGGGCAACAATGATTACACCACGTCTATTGTTGTTGTGAAGTCGTGAAGAGAAAGTATTGTGTGTGGGCGTTTGCCATGCCCATTCGTTTTCATTTGCACACGTCCGTTGTCGGCGGGGGGGGGGGTGCCAATAGTTCGCTTTGCAAAGTTGCGAGTTCCGGAGTTCTTCGTGTTCTGATGCAGCGTTCCCTGCAGTCTATCGACTGCATACCTCCCTATCCAGCGCTCAGATGCTATTTTGACATTCAGGACTTGTAGTACAAGAGAGAGACTTGCTTTGTGAATAGAGTGAAAGGAGATTTACCAATGTTTTGCTTTTTTTATTTTGGAACTTTCTGCAAATGTTTCAATATTCTACTGGGTTGATGGGAAGAACAATAGTTAACAGAAGTGTAGTACATAAGAATAAACGAGATAATTATTTACTCACTGAATGTCTGCCCTGTTTAACATAAATTTCTATTGAATACTTTCTTTATAATATACAGCATTAATACGCAAATCACTTTTCATTTGCTTGAATGATTGACGGATATTCACAGTAAAGCTTTTCTCGGTGAGAGTGGATTCATGGTTAAAAACATTTATTTGTAATGGAATATTCAAAATTTTGGTATTAAAATATGATTAGATGATGTAGAAATATTCGCATGGAGGGGAGTCATTAAGAAAAAAATAAAATTTTGTGTTTTGGTTATTACTTTTCGTTCAATGTTTAGCCTTTTCTGGACACTTTTATACATACTTTTCCGTTGATTTCTTAAGATTTCGTAAGAACATGCTTTTTTCTTACTTCATGTTACGTACTTTTGTATTACGTGTTACGTAGCTAGTTAATATAATTTACTGTAATAAAGCAGCGAAAAACGGCGATTTTTCATCAGAAAAACTCGTAATTTCGAAACAGGGGATACATCTAGTAAATTATTCCCTTCTGCAGGTTGGGTAGACCTAATCAACGTTTTGTGGTTCTTTGATATCGAAAAGTTGATATTCAGGAAAACGTTTGTCTGTCGTTATCTTTCCAACTACAGTCCTTATGCCTCTTCGTCTCTGTCCGACCATGTGTCCGTCCGTCAGTCCACCCATGTGTCCGTCCGTCCGTCCGACCATGTGTCCGTCCGTCCGTCCGTCCGTCCGACTATGTGTCCGTCCGTCCGACCATGTGTCCGTCCGTCCGTCCGACCATGTGTCCGTCCGTCCGTCCGACCATGTGTCCGTCCGTCCGTCCGTCCGACCATGTGTCCGTCCGTCCGTTCGACCATGTGTCCGTCCGTCCGTCTGCCGTCTGCTCGCTTGCCCGCGGTCAACATCAGAGCCTAAGCCGTTCAGACAAATTTCTCCGAAATTAATATTGCACGATTGGTCTTTCTGGAACTCGACGCCCCAGAATTTTTAAAAACAGATTTTAATATTTTTATTTTGAAAATAACTTTTTATTTTTATTGATGAAACGTTTCAGTTATTTATAGACAATCGGGGTTTATTTGAAAAATGTTTAATTATTTAAAATTAAAGTATAAATAGCACATAAACTTGATTTATTAAATGTTTTGTGAGGGAGATAAAAATAATTTCTGTGTCCATTAATGGCGTACTATGTACAGTGCCATAGTGAAAGAAAATTTGGATTGCTATTTGACAACGAATATGAAACCATGTGTGTTTAATTTTGTTCTCTTGTTAGCAATTTTCATGAGATGGACTCACGAGATCGTTTGTCGTTTGGCTGTGCGAAATTTCAACAGACGCCGTTCGAGTAAGTTTGCAAACAAATTTTGAAAATTTGAAAGTGTAAACAACTTTTTGTGAACATTTTGAGGATTGAATTACATAATTCCTTTGTGCACTCGTGTCAATACACACTCAATAGGGCCATTATCAGTGGTGGCCCAGGAAAAGCAATTTTCCAAGCCATGAAAACAAGAGCGATGTGTATCTTCATTTCTTGCTACACACAGAACCCATTGTAGTACGTTGTTGGTGGTGCGTCTCAAAAAGTCTCTTTGAAGTTCGAACGGCGAGAGCCGGGCTCAGTCCCCGGGCACTGCGAGTGCGGGAGTGAGGTCGCGGTGGACCTTCACAGAGTACTCTCGTTTCCCATGCCGTTTAGTCGAGCGCCCTCTACTGGTGGCTATTTACTCACCGACATCGTTCATTCCTGTGATCACGTCCTAGGCGATACAGCCAGTCCGGGTGGAAACCGGCGACTTGTTGCCAACACATCAAGAGGCGTGTTTGGCGAATGAGAGTGAAACTGAAAATATCACCGATTCCTTGCTGTTGATTGATTGATATTTCGGGTGTCCGGGGACGACACGTGCCATAGTCATTAGTTCCGAAAATGTAGAGAATGTTTTTATCACGAGCGGAAGCGGTGTTCTCTCCGCGATGGACGATGTGAACAAGAAGAGACTTAGATGTAAGCTTGCCGAATTTTCCCTTCCCAGGTATCTCCCACCAGCTGGGTACCGCCCCAGACGGGACGAATTCTAAGATCCCGACTAATTTCCCGGCATGTGTTGTGGTGTAGTGCTTGTAAAAAGTATGTGTGTGTATGAAAAGAGTTAGGGTAGTAGATGGCAATAGGAAGGAAATATCGCGCGCAGTCCGTGGTCCGTTATTAGGGTACTGCTCCGACATTCGTCTGGTATTGATAGGAGAAACCACGGAGAACTACCGATCAGAGCAACTGGGCTTTAGAAGTATCCTCCGGACGGCGGCTGAACTCGACCTAGCTATCTAGCCAGTGACGAAAATCTTGCAGATCTCGATCCCTAGGATCCCCTGATCCAAGGCACTGCAGTGACATTAATTCAATCTCTGAGTCACCTCAGCTGCCCCTGCTCTTAGTATGCAGCACTTCACGAATTTATAGGAAAGTTAATGGTCTAGATAATCTAAATAAATGAATATGAATGAGTGTGGTGTGCATGTGTCTGTTTCACAAAAACGTATGAATCAGCATGGACCGATTACCATCAAATTTTGTAGAACAACTTTTGGGAAGCCGAGAAAAAAACATAGGAAATTTGCGCTCCCAAAATATTATCCTAAATTTAGTAACATATTTGGAAGTTGGTTCAATGACATCGTTTACTATGTAGAACCTTTGAAAAGAAGGTCTTAGGATTTGCCCGAGGATGGCCAAGCTTTTGAGCACATTGGTTACATACTTGGGTCAAATTTACTTTCTGGAGGAGAATACATATATGCGGACGGCTGTTATAATTAACAGTTTTTCGTGCTTTGTCGGACCCATTCTAGATAAATATCGGAGTAGAAACAAAACAAAAACAAAAAACAAAAAAAGAAACGAGATATGGATCGCGCGCAATATTTCCCTCCCCCTTGTCACCTCTCTTCTCATTACACCCCCACTAGCAATTACATGTACTACACTACCACACATGTTGGTAGTTGGCAGTAGAGAGTTTCGCTTGGAGCGTCTCTGATGACAGGGAAAATACGTCATGTACAGACAAATTGCGTGTAGGTCGGTGCGGAATTGCTGGGATGAACGCCGCCTCCTTACGATATATCATCCACACACGCACGGGAGTAGCAGTTGGCGCTCCCAGAAAACACCAATCAATCAACACCTAAGAGGTTGACGCTCCGTATCAAAACTCACTCACTTGGTAACGTCACAAAAGTTTATTACAAAGCAGAGCTTAATTTCTAATATTTTACATGCCGAAACGCGTTCAAATTAATAAATTTCTTGAATTAGTTATATATTCATGATAAAATGTTTTGTCTGTATGTATTTAGGGCATCTTTGGGGTCTCAGTAAGCCTCCCGAGTGGCTTTTTGGTTAGTATTCAATTCCGCGTCGAGGCATTATAACTGTACGCTTTCCTCAAAATCTCCCAGTATCTATTGCTGCGTGACGATAAGAAAGCCCTTAGGTTAAGGAGATCTAATATGGTGAGGGATTCTTGTGGCTAACCACAGAACCCCTTATCCGTGGCCCAGAGGCTGCGTCATCGCAGGTCGGCCAAGGCCAGTAGCGGTCTGTCGAGCAAGAACAGGGAGGGTCCCATTAATCTGATTTTGCCAGCTAACGCTGCCCACGCCTGCACCTGCTTTTTGTTTACCTACTCTTGAGAGTAAGGGGGACTTGTGGCGACGTGCCAAGCAGTATTCCCACCATCCTATCTAGTCTACTTGGCCTGCCTGAGTTTTTCTTTTCGACACACAGCTACAAGAAACTGAGACAA
>BOPP01000235.1:827886-843523 GCA_017312745.1 Gryllus bimaculatus | reverse complement strand
ATCTACAAAATAAAAAGTTGCTGTTTCATAACGCAACATGTAGATAGGAAATATTTGATATCGGGAAGAATCGTCCTTGGAGCCTCGCATGACATCATCTTTTCTGTACGCCGTGACGGACTGACTATGAGAATTGCGTTGGTATACGCAGTATGTGAATAGGTGAAACAACACAATCAAATATATGCCTTTTTGAGTCAAAATCAAACCTAGCTCATGATTTTTAAGTTTTCGGATTTTTGAAAGGTTGCATCGTTTTCTTCAATTTTCTTTCATTGGAAATTCGCAATTTCTGCGCACAAAGTAATATAGAGGGTGCCGGTGGAGGCTGCTCTTATAGGCTACTACAACTGACAGGAACTGTAATCGAAGGGAAAGTGAAACTAATAGTATATATTTAATGATAATGATAATTATTACTTTGTTTTGATAAACCATATAATTTTAGATTATATTATTTGATTTTTAAACCGTATATATTTTCCATAAAACACAAAATAAAATAACTTTAATATAAACATAGAAATTCTAAGCTATAACGTAATACTACACGTAATAGAGAAAGAGTGACATGATATGGAGCCGTTACTGGAAAGAACTTCCAGTATTATTATAAGAGGATATTATTTGCAATACATGAGTGAACATTTTTATAAAATAAAAGACCAGTCCTTTACTGAAGTCATACTATACACATTTCAAGATTTTTCACTTCTTATAATCTTTGAAAACATTTTTTCCGTTTTGGCTTGGAGACATCCAACTTTGGCAATGAAATATATCTACATTGAATAATATTCTCGTTATTTTTATCAAGCTCTAATATTACCAAGTTTCTTTAAGAACTGCGTAAACTTTTCACAGAATTCTGTAGACTTCATTTTAGACCTGTTCACAATTGGTAACGGCGTAGACTCCACATTAGTCTGCACAACAAACTACCAAAACAAGAACCGCCCCCGGGAATACGTAATATTCTTGTCCGTTACGGAGATGTGTTTCAGGGAGGGACCTAGTGTGTTCCTCGTCTTTCTCTTCGGTCCCTCTGTATTTCTTTATTCGGTTTCCTTTGAGGAGCGCTGAACTGTTCACGGGCAACGAAACCTTTGTCATTCGAGAATTATCGCCTCCGGCAGGACAGTGCGAGAACTGGTCGCCCGCGAGGCGCACGTCGATAAGAGGATTCGCCTTTGAAATTTTGTGAATTTGGGTTTAATTACGATTCTTCCTTCCGGGGCGAGTCGAGTCGCCTCTCGCCGAATGCTCTTCGGAAATAGAATTCTTGTGTCGTCGCTGAAATATGTAGGCAAGTGCGGATGCCATAAAGATATTCTTCTCTGCGCGATCCCGCTCCAGAGGCACTGCACGTAATAGAGCTCGAAAGTAGCGTGTGAACATCGTATGAGTCATTGGGCATCTGCGATTTTTAACTTGCTTCCTTTCGGTGTGTTTTGGATGGGTATCGCATAACCCTTTTTGTAGATATAGAAGATAAATACTTCAGAAAATAATATTTTCAATTTTATAGTAGTACATAGTTGTAAATAGCTGTCTCCTCTTATTACTATTACGATCTACTTTATTTTAACTTTCCCAATCTAATGTTATTTTTTTATCAGAAGTTGTTATTAGTTGAATCGTTTGATATCAATAAAATTAAGGCAAGATAATATGATTGTTTTTTTTTCTGGGTTGTCATATTTCACCAAGTGATAATGAAGTTTATACCAAGTGATAATGACGATCCTAATTCAATTTTCTCTTGATCTATTTGAGAAAGTTTAGAGAAATAATTTGTAAAAAAATAAAAAAAATAAAAACGTAGTTCTATAAGCAAATATTTAGTCATATCGTGGGAATAACTATGCGGCTCTTGATTTATTCATTCCAACTCAGTAATGCAAACGCGCTTAATCCCTTCCAGCTCACAAAAGTGTTACGTGCTCAGGGGCAGGAATCATGACCAAACGTTTGACCTGCATTATCTTGAAACATGGAACACAAGCAAAAACAACGTGAAAATAAAACTAAAACATTATCAATATACAAGTTTAAAAATTAAGCGTAATCAATTCAAACTACTGGTGCTACAACAATATATAATATCTCGCATTATTTTTTATTTTTCACAATCTTCGAAAATTAAGAGAGACAAAAATGAGACGTGTGCCATTTCTTTAAACGTCCTTTGCTCTATTCCTTAAAGAAAATAAAAGAAAAACAATTGAACTATATCTGAGAAATTAGATGTTTTTATAAATTAAATTAACTTCAAGCAGACATTTCGCACACTTATTCGTTTTAAAAAAGTATATGACCTTTCTTAAAGAAATGATTTTTTGAACATATTTTACGACGTCACATATCTTCAGCTCAGTACCTATGGATTGCTAATTTATTGGAATTTTCAAAAGTACGTAAGAGTTAGCCAACATTGGGAACAGCATTATTTTTGCCATTCTTTGGAAATTTAAGGTCGTTTTTTATTAAATAATTGTTTAAAAATTGCCTACATTACGCGACAAGTTATTTACGTAAACTTGTATATTATTTTAATTCAAGATCTGCTTTGAGCAACAGATTTAATTTAGAAAAAATCTCAATCTTCAATATTGTAATAGTTGTAGGAAGGCGTCAAATTTGCGCGAAAAAAGGCGTGACATTTCGTAAATGACGTCCATGGCCAAAGTTTAATTCAAAATATGGAGCAAAATCTGTACATACATTACCTTATTTCGAGATGTCATTGAAAATAATATATTAGTAAGCAAATAATATTTATCTTCATTATGATAGTGGTATGAATTCGCCGAAAACATTTTGAACTTTTGTAATTTTCGAAAAATCAGGAATTTTAACGTAAATGAGATGCTAACTATTCTTTTTAGCATTATTTTCGCTATCTGATGGCGAAGTTTAATAAAAAATTTCGAGCAATTTTGCAGAAAATTTTGAAAATGTGATTGAGGTGTCATGTAAAGTACGTTCGCAATCAAATTATCCGTTTCACATTTTCATAAACTCACATTTTTTGAGATCGATCATTGAATATCAATTGTAGAGAAATTTGAGTAGTTTAGGCGCAAGTGTTGACTGCATAAAGACTGACATATTGTTGCCGACACTCAATTTTTCACGCTCAAGGACTCACATTAATGAATTGACTTCACATAGATATACAAGATGTAATTTACTACTTATAGGAACAAGATTTATCCATTTTTGCTTTGCCATGGATAGGCAATAAGAGTATTTCTGATGAAAAATCGCCCATTTTCGGCGCATGATTAGAATACATTTTCTTCTTACATAACAAGGCAAGGAAGTAAAACGTAATTACCACAACATATACTTCATATAGATTTGTATATATTTTTTCTACGCTTCTTGGTAGAGTTTAAAAAGGAGTCTCTATTTTTACTTTATCTCCCTTATTTCCTTAGAGGAGTATGTATTGTAGCATGCGCCGGAAAACGGGGAGTTCAAATTCAAAATTTTGTTTCTCGTTTATCTACAAAATAATGAAGATAACATACAACGAAGATAGTTTTTTTTCCTTAATAAAATCTGTTCATGAAAGACATAGTTTGAGATAAGGTCATAATTTTTCAAATACATGAGTCTTTTCCATAAATTTAGCCAGAATTTAGGCAATTTTTAAACAATTATTTTCTTACAAATGGATCCGAATTTTTTCTTTAAAATTTCTCTTCGTGTGTACCATAACTGGTTAACAAATTTGTATTGGTTTTAATTCCGGCGAACTCAGTAGTTTAGAAAATTGCAAAAAGTTGACCTTTCAAAACTACAAAGTAAAAGATAAATATTTTTGCCTTAAAAATTTTGTTCTTAAAATCATCTCTTTAAAAAAGGGCTTGAACTAATTTTTGAAAAAACGAGTCGTTTTCGCGGAACTTGCACCTTTGAAAGTAATACAATTTAGAATATAACATTGTTTTAAAAACCGCTCAAACATTTTTCTTTAATTTTTCATTTCACAGATAGACCTAGAAATGCTTAAAAGAACGCCGCAGGTCGCATTTTCGTAAACTCAGAATTTACGAAAAGTGCATAAGTTAAAAGTAATGCGAGAAAGTAAGTGGCGTTATAGCACCAGTACCTGCTTAGCAAATCTTAGTGAAATTCCTCAGTTTTGTTTTAACAATTGGTTAACGATTACAAAAAGTGCAGTCATTCAAACGATCGAACAGGTTGTTAATTTTTTCTAATACGCAGAACCACTTGAAATTTACCACAATAGATTTGTTAAAATGATTGTAGCTCTGAATGACATTTCTGTTTGAGACGATCTATCTTGATTTGATCCTCTAGCTGACTGCGACGCGATTAATTTTGTGAAATTCTGGTGGCGTCGTGGACCCCATGCGGCTGCTGATGCACTCATGAGGAAAAAGGGAAGCATAGAGTATTCACAGAATCAACTAGCTTTCTGATGACTTTTGTAAACTTCAGGCTGAATTGATAAGTTTTTCAGTTACAGTATCCATAAATTGTAAAAACGTTGCATTAAAACGTTTCTTTATTGGGATGTTACCTCATTTAATTAACAATTTATTCTATAGAAATAAAAAAAAGAAGTTATTGGAAATCATTAGAGTGAACCGGTTGTTAAAATAGAATGCCATCACTGATTAAAAACAAATTCTCCTACCTAACAGAGGTCCGCTTTTGTGGCCGTTGGGGCCGCTTACGTATTAATCCAGCCCTTGTCGCGGGCCTTTGTTCACAGCCCCCTGAATCGAACAGGGTAATGCCAGGAGGCTTTGGCGCTGCCGTCGGGAGAGGCCGCTGTTGGGAGTTGGCCCGCGGGTACAATCAGCGACTTCCCCGCTAGGAGGGCGCGCCCGCTCGCAAAGCCGGGCGGAGGGAGCCGACCATCTGCACCTGACGCCGAGGAGCAGCCGAGGCTCAGGGCACCCAACTTTCACTCAAGACACTGGCGGATTATTGAGGTAAATTTGTTGTAAGCGAATATTCTATTAGTTGTCTGGGGCGTAGCCAGAATAAGGCAGCTTGTTTTAATTGAGTTCAATGGAACACTTTTTTTTTCGTGGCGAGGCTCATGCCGTGCTCTTCCGCCTTACCAAGCACTTTCGGCTACTCTCCTTTCGTTGTGTGTCAGAGAAAGGAGGTACCACCACTCAAGAGATGAAACTGACGACTTGAATTTTGCTCTGAGATTTCATTTAGGCGTGATGATCTCGTACATGCAATACATCTACAACCTGAGATAGCCGGTTTTACTTCCCCTTCGAAGGAAGGCGTACGAAGGACTTTTTCGCCCATAAAAACCCATGGCTTCGATAATGTTTGAACCGTACAACATTCCAATACGCTTCCCATAACACCACTGGAGTCACAAAGCTTACCTTTGATTTGTAATTTTCTTCTGAACTTCTGAGATAATGAATTTCCTTGAAACCATTTTATTCATTATTCCTTCATTAAACGATATAAAAACCATCAAGTAACATCCTATCATTGGTATCATCTTGTAATATTTCTCATGAGAAAACAACTGAAAGTTGCTTGATTTAAAGATGTGTCGAGAAGGTCAGTTTTAGCATGAAAAAAAAATCACCACAATCTTTGCTGTGCTTAGTACATTAATTTAAACATGTTTTGTTATGTATTTTTCATATATATATCATTTAAGTATTAAAGGTAATAAATTTTAACTTAGAACTAACAAACACACTTCTATACTATTAGTTTTTAGTAGGTGGAGCTCACTTAAAATATAATAAAAGCAGGCTTGTGTGAAATTATTCTTGCTTTCCCGTATTATATTCTGTAAATACTGTAAAATATAAATTGATTCATGTTAGTTTCATTTCTAAAAGTAGGAAATGACTATTCTTCCTCACAATCAAAAAAATGCACAAGTGGCAATTCGTTTGAATTATACTTTTTCAAGATATAACTGAGATTTTAGTATGGCACAAATTACAATATTTGAACATTACGTAACTATAAACTTTAATTTACAAGAGTTTTTCAAGAGTAGTTAATTAACTTCAAAAATGCATAATAATGTTCCTACATCTCATGGAAATACGCATATTTAGATGTTCAAGATGTAATTGAAATTATTACTGCAATATAGTGACCTACTTTATATGTATGTGCGCACAAAATTAAATTCATAAGAAGTTTGAGGGTGCAAGATTGGTCTCACGATGAAGAATGCAGAATGCGCATTATTTAACTTGTTTCTTAGAATAGCTCGAGTTTTCTAGAGCACTCTTTATTAGGTCACTTCTTTCTAATTTAGAGCAAGATAAAACTTAGTTGGACTTCGCCTCGCAAGGGTTCGACGTTCAAGAAACAATGACAATGATATAAAAATGATGAAAACATTTGACAATGGTATAAAAATGATGAAAACATTTGTTAAAAAATTAACTTGACCAGAAAACCGATATTTTGAAATGGGAGGTGAACGTTTTTCGCTGAATAGAAGAGAAATACTAAATATGATTTCTATAGCGTTGATTAGATTTATGAATAATTTAAAGTTTACGTACCTCCCGCAAGACCCTTCTGCAGGAGAAAAAAGGCTATTCTGCATACAATCTAATAAGCTCGTTGTTTCCTTTGACATATTTCTAACAAATTTCAAGGAGTACACACAAACAAGGATTCAGTGTGAGCTACAAGGATTTGCTAAAGCACAGCTGTGTTCATGACTGTAATTACACTTACCCACGCACGCACGTTCTGCCCTTATACATGCCCAAAGTTTCAACTTGGACAGTCATAAACATATAGCAAGCAGCGCACTAGCGCCCTTGCTTCAGCACTCCAGGGTGGCGAGAAATCCCGTGTTGCCCCATAAATAGGAGCTTTCAGAGGCATAACATTTCCAGACGCAGTCTCTCGGAAAACACAGTGTTTCATAAACACGATCTTTCGAAGTGGTACGACAAGAACTCGCCATTAAATGATTCGTACGAAGAGAACTTCTTAACTCTAACTTCGAGAACTATACCTCTCACAAAAACAACTTTCCCAAATAATTTTGAAAGGTAAATTGTTCAATTACCATTATAGAACAAAAGGGCAGGCTACTTTGAGATTTTGAAATTGTAGTACAATGACACTAAACCAATAGTACAAATGGCAATGAGTCTTCGTTCAAATATATTCAGTTATGTACAAGTTTTCGTGTTTTATTTTCGAATATACTTTTTTGTTAAATGCACCTTGCTTATTTTGCCTGCCTTAGATACTTTTTTGCTATTTGTTTTGTACACAAATAAAGGACAATGCAAGAGAGAGAGGGATGTAGACATACTGCAGACGATAGAAGTTGCAACGATTAATAGAAGCGAGCTAAGGATGGAGCGATACAAGTAGGTTCTAGCCTAAAGAACAGATAATTGGTCATTTTTGAAGCTCTCATTTGCTTCAATATCAATTCGTATTTTCTTGTTCCGAATTTCCTTTAGTTTATTTCACTGACAAGCCTTTGAGTTTTAATGTTTGGTATTCGTTTTAGTTAATTATTGTGAACTTTACAATACAATATTTTAGAATAATAAAATTGGGGACTTGCGAATATGAGATTTGAAGGGAGATGATAGAATAATGTAATACGTGGATGGATAATGGTGTAAAGTGAAGAAAGAGAGGGTTGTTGGGAGGGGGAATAAGGGTCTAAGAAGGAACTTTATTTTATTTCCCCTCGTTATTACACACCTTGTCAGAAATTTAAAAAAATGTTTCTTCCCACTAAGCAAAAAGTAGTTGAATAATATCTTTGTATAATAATGAAAAGCGCTCTTGTCAAATGCTACCTCTTTATGTCATTATCACTTTTACGGGATAAAAAAATTAAAAAATAGAATTTATCTTTCAGAGATTTTATTCAATAGAAATGAATATTTTATTCTCTTTTTTCATTATCGCATTGAATTTAAAACTAAAGATATCCCTGTTGAACCCTGTCGCAATTATTTCATTTTCTCGATTTTATTCATAATACCGAATATGTTTTTCTTTGCGAAGCCCTCCACAAATCTCTTTAAAACGTTTTAGCTTCTTCTTAATTGCAATCGGAGCATTTAATAATACGGTTTGGTCACAGTAATCTGCGCAATTGGATCAGTTGAAGTTTTCTGCCAAAACGACTAAACTCATTGCAAGTAATTTCTTGTAAGAAATGTAGGGTGCAAAAAATGAAAAGGATGCTAAAGCCTACGGCGCTCGGATGAGCGCGCTGGGAGCTGGAGGCGAGGGGTGAACGGCGAGAAGGGCAAAAGCGCGGACGGGAGAGCGAGCGAAGGCCTAGGCGGATCTCCGGCCTTTGCTGGGAGATTCTCCGTAAGCTTGTTACGGACTGACCGCTTCACTGGCGCTGCACTGAAACTTTTACCAAAAGACGTCAACAAATCGTTACAGAACGGCAAAAATGGTTCAGGGCATCAACTGCAGTGTTTCAGATCGACAAGTCGTGAGGATCGAGTCCCGGAGGGGCAGGATTTTGACACCAGCTGGGTCGAATTCAGTCGCTGTCTGGAGGGGAATTCTACCGGACCCCTGCTCTGATCGATAGTTTTCCGTGGTTTCTCCGATCAGCACCAGGTGAATGCCGGAATAATATTGCAATAAGCGGGTAAGGGACCGCGCGCGACATTTCCTTCCTTTTTCTCATCGTATCCTTACTTCTTACTTATACACCCCTGCACTACACTACCGCACATGTTGGGAAACCAGTTGCGAGCTTCGTTTGTTCCGGCTGGGGCGGTGCCTCGCTGATGGGAGATACCTGGTTGGAGAAAATCCCTGTAAGCCGACGTAGGTCGGCGGTGGATCTCGCCAGAAAGCAGGAGAAGGCCACCCCCACCTCCACCGATAAAAACGTGCCCTACACTTGCTGAAATAATGATCTTAGCAATTGGCGCACTGGAAATCACTAATTAATCAATCGGCGGGAACGATAAGTAGTCCTGAAAGCATTGCGAATATTAGGATAACTCCACGCAAATAAATGATTTTAAATCTCTGGAATTTAAAATTGATTATATTGTCATCAGTGGCCGGTTTTAAATGCTCTAATTATGCCCTAATAAGAATGTAAGCATTTATGCAGTAAGAATGTAGTGAATATGCACTTAATAACGCCCCTATAAAGTATATAAAACTTCACACCGTGAAAAGGAATGCCATGTTGTTTAAAATTGTAGTCGCTGTTTAAAATTGTAGTCGCGCACACAACACAAGCACGTCAGAGCTTATCAGCTCTACCAAATTGCAAAATGGACTCAATCCATCTTTTTCCTCACAACCAACGTGATTTTTCATTTAATTATCTTGTAAATGTAGTGTAGAAAATTGATAAGAGCTACGATGAAGTTCATAAATACAAATACATATTGATAATAAAAATAGATTTTCGAATTCAAATAAATATAAATAAATTTGAGTGACGATGAAAGATATCAAACAAAATTTATAATACAATTAGAAATTTGCGTAAAAATTACGCTAAAAATAGTGAATATGAGTTGTAGAAAGCATAAAATCACGTTTTAGTGATTCATAATACCAAGTGTACAAAACGTCTGACTGCAAGAGGAAAATAACGCATTTGAATTGAAATTCTGTCCCCAATTATGATGAATTCAAACAGTAAGAAGTGGGAAAAGCTTTATTGCCGACTTTATTGAAGCATTCGGGTCCTCATCCGTGCAATGAACGTAGATACGAAATGAATCATCTAAAACATAAAAAAAGAGCCAGAGAATCTTACAAAGACGATAAAATGAACCGCATCACAAGCGTTTACTCCTAGAAATATACATTGCCGTCACCAGCACAAAGTAGTTCGAGGGGAACGATTCAATAGAAAAGGTACAAATTACTGGTGAGTCCCTTCCTGTATACATCATACACAAAAATATTGTGGTGGAGCAATCGTTCTCCTGCAGTTCTTGCCGGTGACGCCTATGAAAAGACAACTCGAATGGCGATAATGATAGAAAATGATATAAATAATAATACGAGTGGTGCGTTTCATTAGTGCAAGAATGAAAATAGATAATTTCACGCGACTTTCTCTCTCACGTGTCTGGAGTTGTCTTTATTATTTATGGTTTACTAGTTCTTTGCTGTGTGTTGCAGGACCGCAAGAAAACACGGGTCCTTGCTGGTTCTTATGCCGGCCTTTTGCATCTTTGTGGCCGTTTAAATAGCAACGCAGACAAATAACAGTTCCGGAATGTTCCCATGAATTTAATAATTATGACCAGTCCATTCATATTCACTGTTACGAATCAACCTTTTTTAGAGACATATAATGTTTTTTTAAGAGAGAGTACTACTAATTGTACTCGTATAAGTTGTGTAAGGCACATCGGCTAATATCCTCGAAATGTTATTTTCTTGTGTCAGAAATATTCTAACAAGCACTGTGTTGGCAATAGAGGCAAGTAACCAAAAAAAACGTTTCATCAGTACAATCCTACTGTTATTTTTCATAATAACTCTCAAATACACCAAAAGTCAATTTTCATATATTTTTTGAGTTTTCCTGGGCAAACCACTGTCCTCACTTGGAGAGCTTTTTCGGGAATCTCCGCAGGAACTTCGCAATACTTTCATTTTGTAGCGAACAAATCGGATGCAACAAATAATGCAAAGTTTTCTTGATACCAACTCTGTTTTATCTAAGTCGTATTGAACAAATGTCAATTAAAAGGCGTCTAGTTTAGTTTGCAGAAGCACGAAAAATTATAAATGATTTCGAATTTTTTTGTTTGATTCAGCAACGAACTTGTAAACCATAAACATTCTGTAGGTAATATGGGGTTTTTTAGATGTTTTCCCGTCAGGTGACTTGTAACTCCTCGGGCCGAGACCTCGGGATTTGGTTTGTCCCTCAGGCCAAAACATCCTTACTTCACACCTAGACACATAAATATGCTACGGGACATCGATTAACCGAACGTCAATTACCTGAAACGTCAATATTTCGAAAGCTCATATTGTTCTTCCGGAATAATTATTTTTTTAAATTAGGTCCGCGTATACTATCACGTATTTATTTTCTTTTGTAATATCGCATTTCGAGATAATCCCCGATATAATTGACAGTGGGATAAAATATTAAATGTGATACTCTACTGTAAGTCATCTCTGACTTCAGTCGAACAAATCCTGCTACAAATGCTTAGAATCGGAAGTGTTTTTATTAGCAAAATCAACGCTTTTTCACCACTTTTAAGTGCCAGAGAACTAACGGTAGCTTGTAAAAACCTATCATAAAAGCCTTAACAGCTGTCACTCACTTGGAATTATTTGTTTATAAACATTACACATAAGCATTTTATATACAACTTGTCATTTTTAATGTTCGGTTGTTCCGAATTATCTATATCCGAACAATACTGGTCCAAAATGCGTTCGTAATTAATCGACGTTCCGCTGCATCTTTTTCTACTGTGCCGCGGTTCTATGCCGGGTGGAAGACGGCGGGTGCGTTGCAGGTGGCCCACAGAGACTGGAATGGCGGCGCGCGCACAAACTTTTCCGGCAGCTGTCGGCGGGCGGGACGAGCGGAGTGGCTTAACGAGCGCAGCGCCGGCGGGCAGCAGCCGCGCAGGGCTCCGAGATGATTCATTTGCTTGCGGGCAGCGCGCCGCACTTGCGACTAGCCCCAGACACAGCTCCCGCCCACGACTCCACTCTGCTCCTCCCGACGCGAGCGCTCCACTTTGCTCCTTCCTTTGACCTTCCGCGCTCTTGACCACCTCCGTTTTGACCCCCCGGCCTTTGACCTTCTGTGCTCTTGACCACCTCCGTTTTTGATCCCCCCGGCCTTTGCCTTTTCGTGCTCTTGACCACCTTCGTTTTTGACCACCCCGGCCTTTGCCTTTTCGTGCTCTTGACCACCTCCGTTTTTGAGCTCCCGGCCTTTGACCTTCCGCGCTCTTGACCACCTCCGTTTTTGACCCCCCGGCCTTTGTCCTTCCGTGCTCTTGACCACCTCCGTTTTTGACCACCCCCCGGCCTTTGACTTTCCGTGCCGTCGACCATCTCTACTTTTGACCGCACCGGACCGAGAGCGACATCAACTGATGTCACCGCAATGTTTCTGACCGGTCGCATGCACTACACTCACTGCTGGGACGAATGCCAGCAGTTGAAGCATCCGGCATCACTATCCAAACAATCAATCAAATCGACCTTTGGTCAGTGGTGGTCTTGATCACCTCTACATTTGACCACCCCGGCAATTGACTGGACTAGTACTTTCGACCATCCCTTCCTTCGACAACACGGTCTTCGACCTCCCGAGACGATCTCGCGTTTGTAAACGACCTGGCCAAGACAATTTATGTTCCAAGAGGTAGACTATTTGCAGATGAACCTGTATAATATATCGAGTTTATTCAATCAAAAGTAGACGAGATATTTTTGGCAGGATTGCATCTAGATAGATTAACAATTTCCTGGGCAAGAAAAAAATAGCATGACAGTAAAATAGTTCAATAAAGCAAAACCATCACGTTTTTGTAGGGGCCGCCAAATATTAGTTGAAAGGCAAATACGTTTAGGCAACGGAAAAGATTTCCAAGAAAGTCCTGGCTTGTAAGTACTTGGGAATAATAACTTTGAATAGCAAATTAAACTGGGAAAACCCAGGTTAACTTTGTCCGTAGGGAAAGCCTGGAGGCGGTTCTTTGCGATTTTACCATCGCGAATACTAAAAAAAGAGTACTGCGAAAACGAGAGAATTAGCTTAACCTATCTTTAGTTTTCGTCCATAATGGAAATACGGGGCAAATTTGTTTTTGACCCACCCTTATAGAAATTCACAAAAGGAAATAATTTGAATAGAGTTTCAGAGAAGAAGCGTGGTAAACTTACTTTTCGCAGCAATAGGAAGAAAAGTGGGAATGGGAGTCCTCTAGAATTCAGGAAGCGCTAAGGCAGACTCTGTGCCATGTACATAAGCGTAATGCCGGTTATCCAGCTTTGGAAAGATATTTTCATTCGACTCGGATTAGACCCCACTTACTTTAGTAGAGTGGATCACAAGCAACAAAAATTTCAGTTCAGGAACACAGAGAACAGATGTTTGGAAAATTTTCATTCACAATAGAACAATCAACGGACTGGAATAAGTACCTGCGGCAGCATGGAACCCTTTCCTCTAGGTGTACAAAGTTTCAAAAGTGAATTACACTATGGACATTGGTATAAGTTACGGCTATATTAAAATGGTTATTATTTTAGTATATATACTAATAATTGTTATTTTTTAATATTAGTATTGTGAAATCACTATTAAATACATTGGTTTGTTAAATATACAAGTAATAATATAAAGTAGTAGTTGATGGAGTCCCCGTGAAGTGTTGTGAAGTGTAGTGCAATAGAGAAGTCAAGTGCAGTGTAGTGGTAGCGAAGTGAAGTGAAAGTGAAGTGTAGTGTAATTGAAGTGAAGTGCAGTGTATTTATTTAGTTAAACAATTCCGGTGCAGGGCAATCAATAACAAGTGTATAGGTAATGCTGTTAGTTTTTAATGTTATATGTTATTATTGCCTTAAAAGGGCTTTAAAATTAGTGGTAATTACTATTCTTAGTTGTAAAATGTAGTGTTCTGCCACAGGTTCTATACTACTTGCTAGAAAATAATAAATCTATCTCATCTAATCTATCTTTTTCTTACTGTGGAACGTCTCTATGGCCGGGTGGAAGACGGCGGGTGCGTTGCAGGTGGCCCCACAGAGACTGGAATGGCGGCGCGCGACAAACTTTTCGGTCAGCTGTCGCGCGGGGCGAGCGGAGTGGCTTAACGAGCGAGCGCCGCGGGCAGCGCCGCGCAGGGCTTCCGGGATGATTCATTTGCTTGCGGCCAGCGCGCCGGCACTTGCGATAGCCCCAGACACAGCTTCCCGCCCACGACTCCACTCTGCTCCTCCCGACGCGAGCGCGCCGCATTGCCGACATGCCCCAGACAGCAGCTCCCGCCCCACGACTCCCCTCTGCTCCTCCCGACCGCGGAGCGCTCCACTTTATCTCCTTTCCTTTGACCTTCCCGCACTCTTGACCACCTCCCGTTTTGGGACCCCCGGCCTTTGACCTTCTGTGCCTCTTCACCACATTCGTTTTTTGACCACCACCGGCTTCTGCCTTTTCGTGCTCTTGACCAACCTCCGTTTTGAGCCCCCGGCCTTTGACCTTCACAGCGCTCTTGACCACTCTCCGTTTTTGACCACCTCGGCCTTTGCTTTTTCGTGCTTCTTGCCACCTCCGTTTTTTACCCATCGCATGCCTTTGCCCTTCCGTGCTCTTGACGCACCTCCCGTTTTGACACCCTCCCCCCGGCCTTGCCATTCGCGCTCTTGACCATCTCCGTTTTTGACCGCGCCCCCGGCTTTGCCAATCCGCGCTCTTGACCAACTCCGTTTTTTGACCCCCCCGGCCTTTGCATTCCGCGCTCTTGAACCATCTCCGTTTTTGACCCCCCAGGCCTTTGCCATTCGCACGCTCTTAACCACCTCCGTTTTTGACCCCCCGGCCTTTGTCCTTCCGTGCTCAATGACCACCTCCGTTTTTTTGACTCCCCGCCCTTGCCCTTCCGTGCTCTTGACCAACCTCCGTTTTTGACCCCCCGGCCTTTGCCCTTCCAATGCTCTTGACGCATAACCTCGTTTTTGACCCCCGCCTTGCCTTCACACCGGCTCTGACCCCTCCGTTTTGACCCCCCGGCCTTTGCGCTTCCGTGCTCTTGACGCACCTCCGTATTTGACGCCCCGGCCTTTGTTCCTTCCGTGCTCTTGACCACCTCCGTTTTTTTTGACAACATCCCCCGGCCTTTGGACTTCCGTGCGTCGGACCATACTCCTACTTTTGACCGGCACGGGAACCGAGAGGACATCAACTGATGTCACCCGCAATTGTCTCTGACGCGTCCATGCCACTACACTCACTGCTGGGCGAATGCCAGCAGTTGAGGCATCCGCATCACTATCCAAACAATCAATCAAAATCGACCTTTGTCAGTGGTGGTCTTGATCACGTCTACATTTGACCACCCCGGCAATTGACTTGACTAGTACTTTCGACCATCCCTTCCTTTCGACAACACGGTCTTCGACGCAACGGAACGTCCCTAGCATCATGTTTCCGCCTTCGGCCTACCCACTTGGATCGCCCAGGTGTAGATACAACCGCGGACTTGAGGAAATTTCCCACCTGCGAGTACCTCCCTCCTTAAGGGGGCACCGCTCAGCCGAAAGAGCTTTATTTTTCTCGCATGTTTCCCCTGACGCGTGCTGGGCGTACTCTCTGTTTATGAGTGTGTGTTGTGTGGTGTGTGTGAGTGAGTGAAAAGAGAGAGAGGGAGAGAGAGAGAGAGAACGAGAGAGAGAAACGATACAATAGGAGAGAGAACGAGAAGGTGAGAGAACTAGAGAGAAAACGAGAGAGAGAACGAAGAAGAGAACAAGAGAGAGAGATACGAGAGAGAGAACGAGGAGAGAACGAGAGAGAGAAGAGAGAGAGAACGAGAGAGACAAAGAGAGAGACAAAGAGAGAGACACACGAGAGAGACAAAGAGAGAGACAAAGAGAGAAGACAAAGAGAGAGAGGGGAGAGACAAAG
>BOPP01000235.1:805962-818305 GCA_017312745.1 Gryllus bimaculatus | reverse complement strand
AGCCTGCTATAAAAGCCATTTAGATTCCATTGCAGGACTATCATTACTTCTTCTTTAAATATTATACTCTAACTTTAGATGTGTACAATTGGTTTAAATTCTATGAGGTGAATTACGTCAACTGGTGTTGATTTCTAATACTGGAATCTGTTTCAGTACTTGATTCACTGCAGTAATTAATTACTGGAGTTGATTTTCTTGATATTCTGGTGAATTTGCTTTTATGGTTTGTTGTGAGATCGAGGAACAAATTATGCATCATTTGTGGTGATGGGATATATGTCCTGTGAGTAATCAGCAAACTATAAGTATATGATCATTAGCACTGAAAGAGTTTCTCTAAAAAAGATTTAAACTGGATGTACGCAAGAAGGGGGAAGTTATTTTGAGTGGTCTTCAATGATGTGTTTGATAGGGGTAATCAACTCTTCCATATTTCTTAATCTTTCTTCTTTTTTTTTTCTTTTTTGGTTGTTTTGAGACTTCTTCCATATTCTTTGTTTCAGGTTGTGTTGCTTACAGTGGAGGGTGAGGAGGAATCAGTCTGGAGGCATCTTTTATTATTATTAAGGGAAGCTATGTTTCTTTAGTTTGGGAATTTCTTCATTGTTTTTTGACTTCATTGTAGGAAATACAGATTTAGACAGGTGGTGAGGGACCAGTTGTGGGCATTGCTTTTGTAAGATCATTGTGACTTTGAATATCTCAGCTCCAGTGTTTCTCCATTGATGGCAGGGTCTGGTATTCAACAGGATTTTCCTCTGACTTGTTCAGATTCCATGGGAGCAACTGCCTACGTTGGTGTCTTGTGTTGATGAGGTGTTATTGTGAAGGGCATTTGTTCCAGCCAAGTGCCCTGTTTGTGAGCAGTTTAAAGCAGACATTCATCTGTTTGTAAAAATATCCTATATGTTAGAGCATCCATAAACACCCAATAGTAGAATCTTGTTAGTAGACCTCCACATCTTCAGGGGCAATATACATCTTGTCTACGGAAACTCATACTATGGGAGAAACCCTTTCCAGAATACCAGCTTTTTACAAATGAAATTTTAGATAGCCAATTTGATATTTTTTGTGGTGAGTACCAATTCTCTATTTACCTGAATGTGAGATTAATGGGATAAACGTTAGATATAATAATCTTTTGGCCTTTGTTACAAGAGTGGTCTTCAACTCAGTCATAGTTTTTTATTTTAATAACTTTATGGTTGTTCGTAAGGGCTATCAGCTATAGTTTGAGAAGCTTAGAAAGATACCCACTCTGTTATTAGGCAATTCTTGATATGACGTATTTCACTGGCGTAATAATATCGATAGAACTGTTTATGTAATCTTTAATAGTGAGACCCTTCTTGCGGTCGATAATTATGCCTGGTCCTTGGTGGGAAACACTTCAGTTTACAATGATATTTGCGTAAGTTTTCATATTTGAGTGAGTAGAAGATACCAAGGTGAAGGTGTTGAGGTTATAGGAGCCCCGATGTCGGAGGCTCCATCCTTGCAGGTTAGCCGCTGCAACCGGCTGACCATACAGTTGATTCAAGACACAACTCATGGGACAAGAGATTTACCAGTAGTAATGTTTTAAAGTTAACAGACTGATGGCAAATGTGATAACTGCACGCGATCGGAGCACGAATGTGTCCTCGGGTCGGCTGCCGCAATGGAACCTGAGAAATGTTATTAACCTCCTAGATATCGTACTTCAACTACTATATCTACTACTTTATTCACCGCTACGTATCACTACTCACTTTATTATATTTACCGATATTTTAATGAACAGTTATATAAATACTTTCAAATGAACAACCATTCTATTACATTTTTACATATTTCTTTAGCTTAAAAATTGTTCACTTTCGACTCTTAACATATTATTTTACGTTTATATGATAAAAAATTTTAAAAAACATTTCGTTTTGGTTAGATTTTAAGTAAAATGATGTTGTAATTACGAATTATAATGCGGCGAAGGTATTACTTGATCATCGTCAATAGCCAACACGTCGTCCTAGTCCTTGAACACAGAGCTGCGCTAAAACTGGTGATAAAAGAATGGTAAAACTTCCATAAAAAAGCACCGATAAATTACATGTAATATTCCATTATAATTTTCGCAACGACACGAAATAAACAAATGAAATATATGCAAGTGTCCTACTTGATATATAAAGAAATATTTCAGAAAGATCTACACAAAAAAGGCATACTTTTTTTCTACAAGCCCTTCGTGCAGCTTTCATTATTTCATAAAAATTTAATTGTCTTTCTACTGCAAAAGAAAACAAACAATTGCATCCGCAAGCAGACTGAATCAGTTATAATTTGGAATTATTTATTGAGTAAACGAACGGCTTCATTTGCCAAGAAAACTTCCAGAGACGTTTGCCCATTTTAATATGATTGCTGCATCTTACATCGATCGACGATAATCAGGACCCAATGGGTTTGAAGGTGGTTCGTTCATGGTTTAGTCCTCATTGTAGTGCACAAGCTGGCGAAATTCACGGATCCAACATTCAAACAAATTTTAAAGCCAGAAGTTTAATTTAGGAAGATTTTTTGAAAAGAAGGAATAAGTTTATCTTGGTAAATACTCTGCTCTAATTTAAGACTAACTTTAAGAACGGTGGAAAACACGAGGTCTGACATTTCCCTTTCCAATTTTTATTTTGAGCGCACTTATGAGTTCGTCGAAGCTCCGTAATTCGTTTTACTTTTTTCGATATTTTACAAATGAAACATTAAGAGACTACGATAGTATCTCTTTGAGGGAATATAAATCAGCTATTAAAAATATAAAATGGACTCTTTTAAATTATTATTTTATTTCTACAATTTCATGCGTCTAATCGGGGATTGTATTTACAGTCTGTGTCAACGACAATTTTCAGTCGAAAGTTTAGTACTCCATTAAATTCTGTAGTGCAGTCTGTACAAAAATATTTAACTCAGTTCATTAAAATAATAATTTCTTGTTAAATTAACCATATTTTTTTATCAGTTTTCATTACAATACTCAAGATTCCTATTTCACTAAACACGTTTCATTGTTTTCAAACTATCCTGCTCGTGGAACTTGTAAGAATATCAATGATTTTCCAAGTAAGGTTTTCTGTTAATTTTTCAGGTAATGGAGGTGCTAGTAACCGGTGATTGTCAGCTCATTCTTTCTTTTCCGTCTATCTCCGAAACCTACAAGTGTGATAGAAGTGTAGTTTGGCACCTTGAATTTCTCTTAAAGAGTTTTCCCATGTACACGGAATATAAGAATCCAAAAGTGAATTAAGTTTTTTGCTAATTTTTCACGTAATGGGGTTATTTTGTACTCGATGCTCAGTGGCAATTCTTCTTTCTTGTCTACCTCTCCGAAACAATTCTGATTGGAGTGTCAGTTTTCCCACGTTGATTTTTTTGCATATGATACTTTTAAAGTCAAAGTTTCTTTTTACATTCCCACTTGAAGGATGTTCTTTTATTGATTGGTTTCAATGAAGACGATTACATTGATTATTATAGTGGTGTTATGCGGAATAATGTTCAAGAGCCTGTTGGTTATAAATAGTATACATTCATTGTTTAATGCTTTTAATATGTACGCATTATATTATTGTATAACTTATCAAACGTATGTGAAGTTAATTTATTATATTTGTAGAAACCGTAGACAGAAACGTTAAACGTTTGTTTTGATTAACCTGGATACGGATCTAAAATTATTTATGGGAAATATAATTTATGTACTTAAAACAAAATTTTTGGTAGCAGTTTATTGAACACTTTAAAAAATAATTGGGAGCTGCTATTTCTGATACCTTTGCTATCCCGTTTAAAATAAGAAATTGTATATTTTTACTTTCCGATAGACCCGTGATCAAATGAGAGAATAGTTTGTGTTTTGGAATGGTTATTCAGAGGAAAAGCTTGAAATTGGTGCAACACGCCATCCATGTAGTTTTTTTGCAATCGACATGTGTTATCACGACACGTTGGAAATATTTGGGTCACAATTATTCAAGCCTCTGCGCAATAAACTTCTGCATTTTTACGCACGAGTGCCATTTAAAATCCCGTGAAACAAAACTGTGAAGGCAACTATCCCCGTGGTTTAACTAATCTAGTATAGAGACAACGCAGAAAATGTATTACTTCGATGTTTCCAATTCCTTCCAAATCAAGACTTAATTGTAAAGCACACAAGAGACCAAATTTCACTAGTAACTGTCAAAAACATAATGAAGGGAATATATTTTTACAGATCTAAGGCAGCAAACAAAAGAATATACAAAGTAATAATATTTCCTTTCAATTTTCCGCATATGCATCCTTCCTTGTATGTTTTGAAATCTCTCGAACTACTGAGAAGCAATTATTCATCGTTTCATTTGACTCATAAATATGTACGTGTGTTTTAAATATATTACTTTTTTTGACAAAGTACATCATACCGCTTCTTGTTTCAATTCAGGAAATAGCTTGATACGTTTGAGTACCTACAAAAAGAAGAAAACTTACAATATTTATGCAAACTACATAGCCCTGATATAATCTGTATACAAGAAACAAACTTTATACGAAAATCACATGGGAATATAACTGGATATACTTGCATATTTAAAAATAGAAGTAATCATGAGTATGCATGTGGTAGTGTGGCAATATATTCCAAAAAATCGACTCGTTTGCGAAATTCGTGCTTAAAATGTAGGCAGAAAAACTACAAATTAAAAAAAAAAATGTTCATGACCTTTTTAAGGAGCTTATTTATTATAAATAAATTTTATTTAAAGTAAAAATATTCATCTTTGATTTTGTATTTTAGTCAAGTGTCAAAAAAACAGGTTTCATCGGAAATTGATTGATGGAATTAGCAGAATTAGAAGCAATTAGAAATTAGCACAGATGAAATTAGCACAAAGTCTTTACCATTCTTTGATGATATGATAATCATACAAAGATAAAATATAGAGAAAAAGAATTGATGTAGTTTTTTATAATATAATTATTTAATCACAGTTACATTATAAAAATTATAATCATCACAATTATATGACGAACCATATATTATAATCGAAAGAATTTCTTGATAATACAAAATCCATTTGTTGAGCTTTTTCGGGGTCAATGTTTTTGATATTTTCTCAAACTCGGGCGGCTAAATGTAAATATATTATACGCATTAATACTCAATTAACCATTTCAATTTTAAAATATAGACATCACTTTAAAATGTATTGTACGTACTATTTTTAATACAGGCAGGTTGTCTGGTGTCAAAAATTTATTTTGCTAATGATCGATTCGATCGCGTTCCCAGACAACACTTTTAATTTACCGCATTTAATAATTTTCATTTGTTTGGTTGGTTTTTTGTTCAAATCTGCTGGATTTGTTGTCGCCGATTTAGCTGAGGTGTACAACAAAGAAAAAACAGCTTTACATCTCCCATAATTAAACGCCATTGTGTCAAACATCTACATTTTGTCTTGAATTTTCTTAAGTGTGCGCAGTTAGATTTTTTATCACACCTTTCCTTTTTTTAGATTCGTTTGAGTAACTGAGTGAAGTATCACTTGAGTCTCTCTGTGTCTGCAAAAGCGTGTGCTCACACTTCAAACTAATGACGCTCTAGTCGAGGCCTGACAAATGGTAACAGAAGAAGCTCTTTGGTGTAGCTGAATGCACTGCGAGATTATTTGCAATGAAGTGGAGAAGAATTAGGAGGAAAATTCGGTCACTGGAAGCCGAAAAGCGCTTACATTTTCACTGTCGCACTGCTCTTCCGTCTGTGATCCTTGAAAGCTTTCGCGGTCGGCGGCAGTACCTCGGAGTTGTTCTCGGTAGGACGCCGCATCCTAGGTATAGCGGCCAACGTTTCGACCGCCATACTGCGACCTTCCTCAGGGCAAAATCCATTGCAGGTCAGTGAGGAAGGACACAGATTGACAGCCGAAACGTCTCCCTGACAGCGAAGTTGCTATCATTGTTTCATGATAGCAACTCGCCTTAATATGTACATGTTCTAACTAAGCTTCTAGTTATCTTCTTAAGTTTTTAAATTCTAACAATATTTACAATTTTATCTTCATGGCATCTCCCAAATATAATATGAACTTTCTCTAGCGTCATTTTTGGTGTCAATGTAATGGAATATTGATTTTATCTTTTTATTCTGAAAACAACAGAAGACAAGTTAGGTTCTTCAAAAACTATTTTTTACTAACCTTCTACTAAAAGTGCTATTTAGTAACCTTCGTTATTTATTGTTTAAGGTCTTTATTTATAATGTAGACCAATTATATAAAATTAACAACAAGTATCGCGAAAATCGTACAGCATGAACGTCAACAGCACAAGCAACTTCCTTTAAATTCCAGAGGTGTTCGCACGCCGCTAGACAAGTCGTTATGTAACAGCCAAAACCCCAAAATTTAACTTTTTCGCCTGAATGTTCTAGCGAAGAGAAATGACCTGCCCTAAGGCTCATTTGTTCGCTGCTGCTGCGGTGCACTTTTTGACTCGAGTTGACTCGACACAAACGTCGATGATTGTGGAGAGATTGAGCACTCCGCCCGGAGTGAAAAGAAATTGATGAATGCGGTTGGTCTCTCGGGAATTCGCGAAGGCAACGGTACTTCCTTCGGTTTCTGGAGTGAACACTCTTTTTAACGGAAAAAAGTCTATGTTTAATGAGTTTGAACAAGGAGTTTGATATAAAAATGTATGTGCGATAATATGTATAGAAATAAATGTCTACCATTGGAAGAAAGTCTCTGCTCCAAATGCTATTGATATCGACAGCGAAATGATTTGCACTGCCGGGATCATTTTCATTTTAAACTCAATGAAGTTTAGTGTCCAGCTGGTATTTATTCGTCGAGGGTGATCTACATTCCAACAAAACATCTTTCTATTCATCATTTTGAGCCCTTCTATTCTCAGCGGCTTATTATTTTTTATAGTTAATATAATACCTCCCATATCTTGAAACGTCTCACAATAGCGCTTTCTTGGCACATTGTTTTCTGATTCTATTTATAGTCTTATCTTCCATCTCGAACTTTTCTCGTGGCCATGAACTTCCTTAGTTTCAGAATTAATGTAGACGATGTCACGGTTACTCGAACAATGTGTAAAGTTAAAGGTCACGAGAGTTGACCTTTATTTCGTGTTATAAAGGTATTTTAATTTATGACTTTATTTACGATCATGTATCCAATATACCTCTTTAGGCCGTATATTATAACATAAAAGCATACTTTGTGTTAACCATACGTTTTTATTAAAAGTAGATTATTGTTATTTTGTAGAAATTAATTTGCCTACAAATTAATTATTTATTAGATTGCATTATTATAGAACTTGCATAATATTTTCGACTTTCATACTAATCTCTTTGAACACTGTATATAGCCATCATGGTTGGGCTAGTTGTTGATATGTGTTCCATTCAGTTCCAAGTCTAAGGGTGGACTGTTTTTATAAGCGTAAATCTTGCAAAGAAAACATGGATGTCGATTGCTTATTCATAGTGTGAAAATCAAATGATCAACATGTAGATTTACAACAACGCGAATAAAACATACTTTACATTAATAATCTATCTTGAAGCGATCCCAATAGCCAAGATCGCAAAGGCTCTGGCGATCTTGGACCGACGGATCGCGGGTTTGAGTCCCGCGTAGGGCAGGGTTGTGTTCGTGTATGTCTTTGTATGTTTGTGATTGTCCATTTCATACTTTACCATCATTACCATTTCACCTCATCCCCCAGGGATAACAACTGGATGTACAAACGGATTCTGCTTGAAAATGCTGATCCCTCCGTAAAAGTCACGTGCACCTACCCGCGATAAATATGACTGAGCTCCGGTGGAGTGCACGTTTGCGTGATCTCGAAATGGCAAATTCTCGTAAAAAGATCTACCTCGAAATTCGTATTCTGCACTAAAATGAACTGGTCTCATACAGTTGTAAAGAAACCCCACAACCAAAATAACCCACGAGATTCTTCCGCTTATTTCTGGACGCGGAGCAAAGCGAATCCAACCAGACTCTGCCAGACCTCGCGCACATTCCATTTGCTCCAGAGAACCAGCTTTTTTCTCCGAGACCACGAAAGGGGATGGAAAACAAAATATGCCTTTGAGGGGAAAGCATCTGTTCGTAGCACCAGAACACCCAAAGAGAATTGTCCTCGGAGTTTGTGCTGCACTTTTTTTCTTTTTATTTATCCACTAGTGCCGTAGTGAATACCGGACGCTCTAAATGCCATTTGTTCTCTGTGATGAGCTGTAAGAAATTCACCGCGCTGCCTTACTGTATGGATCTGTATACAAGGCAGGAAAGGTACAATACATATTTTGCGATAATTATACATTTTTTTCATGATGAATGAAATGCTGGTGAAGGTACTTGCGGACGAATGGCGTCGGTTTAGTATACAAAAAGTTGATTACACAAATCTGCCTTGTGTAGAAGTGGTAGTTTTGTTATTTGCTATATGCCAGACTATTTTTCTAGAATTATAAAAATAAAATTAGTGGACAAATGCGTGTTGGCGTGACAACAAAGGTTTTAGAGAATTAATCTTTGCACACAACAAACAACAGTAGTTGTAGTGTATAAGAAAAATTGAATACTTTACAGAATTCTTTTTAAAAACAATTTATTGAGCAAAGCTCAGAATATTGTAGTAAGACACCATAATGTATGTTGCCATATACGTAGACACCATCATAAAAATAATAAGTTAAATAACAAATATTTAGAAATATAAAACTCGACTGTGAATAAATAAAGTAAATAAATATAATTAAATGTTAATACATTTGTATTGTCTTCGTAATTCAAAACAAGTGCTGATCGGCCGCAATCCGAAGCCCATACATTTTAAGCCTTCTCACATTAAATTAGAATACATGGAAAATGAAATAGTGGGCACTTAATTCATTCATAAGTTTCTAAGCAGTCATTTTACATCACCACCCATGAATGTAATGCGTCCATATTGTGCGTAGATAGTTTGAATGAGAGCGAAAGAGAAAATAAATCCTGTTGGTAGGCAATTCGCAATAATGATTTGAGTTTTCTCTAAATCAAAATTATTTCTGAATTCGGAAGGGAGAACACCTAGCATTGTTTACAACCAGAATGTAAAGGGGCAATTCTGACTTTATCCGTTTATAAACGGTCAAGTAACGTGAGCTCTGATTGAATGCGAGCCACCGTTCAGAGCCCACAACAACCATATTACTAATCGTTGCATTGCAATTCAGGAAACAGTGTAATTGTTATATAGCCGTACGTAATTCGTTGTTACTATGCCTTCATGAGTCTCAAATAGGCTCTACTATCATAGACACAGCTTTAAATGATTGAACTGAGATTGCAATTTAAAATTATATAGATTTCTAAACAAATTATGTTTGAATGAAAGGTGCATATTTGTTTTAATAGATGAGAATTATGAAAAATTAAGTAAATAAAGTTTTATAACATCAGTGATTTAGCCATTGAACTAGACTCACAAAATATTCTTCTAAAAAAGCGAGACTGAACAGTTGAGTATTTTCAAAGAACTTTATATCTTTCTTCACTGCAGCCTTTTTGTGGAGACGAGCAGACTTTTTGTGGGCCACTGGTCTGTTTATCGAGTTCCTTCAGGTTAAACTCCTTCGTAACATTGGTTTCCTCTCACCTGCCAGCGCCTTGTACTTCGAGTTGATTGTAAACTGGAAGAGAACTAGTCTAGCTGGAAGGTTTAAAAGAGCTTTTTGGAGTTGAGAAAGAATCAGGAAAGCCCACAGTTGAAGGTACAGAATTGTGAGGAAAATCTGGTTTTAGAATTGCATCTTTTCTTATCACTTTATTTTTTCTTCACATGTCACTAGACCGTCTCTTAAGGAATAAATGTAAGAATAAAAGTTTTTAAGGCCTTTTTAAAATTGCACAATAATTATTGAGAAGTTATAATTTGATATACTTTTGGTACGTCAGTTTGACATAAGTAGAAAAAACGGAGATATCTCACTCACAAATTAGAATGACTAAAATACATTTAAAAATATTGAAGAGAGATTGAAGTGATTTACAAGGAGAGTTTTTGATGATTATATCTGCAACTTGTTTTGTAATGAGCTTAAATTATTCTAGTTTCATCGTTTCGTAAGTCACTCACAAATATTCAGTAAGCTTTTTCAGCGAAAATTACTGTTAAGCCTGGATTTACCTTCTCGAGACTTTTCTGAATTTTATATCTGATATATTTTATCGACATTTTGAAGTGCAAAATAATATACGAGCGTGAATCCGCTTATAACGTTAAGCCCTAAAAATCAAAAATTATAATTCCATTTATTCCTTTCTTTGTGATGTTTACACTTTATATGTTACGCGTCGTTGAATGCACATTCTAGCAGGAGTTTGAACAAAAACTAAAGAAGATGTACTGTTGTAAATGGCAGTTTCCGTTGTTCTTAAGTCGGAGAAACTCTGCTGTAAATGTCACAGAAAAAATTTACAAATGATGGTAATAGAAACGGGAGATTAAACTAGAAAATGTACTTCACATCCCTCTTTGTGTTTGCATGTGCTTCAAAACATTTATTTTTGTGCGTTAGCCCGAAAGACCTACAAGGGAACTTAAACGTCGATTGAGATTGATGACATTGGGACATTAAATCTAACACGCAATTACTTTGAAATATCGTATTCAGATACAGCATAGAAATACGTATGTTAAATAATCTTTTTACATTTCCAAGTTAATTTTAGAAGATCTTAAGAAATTCACATCTTTGTCTGAAGCATTGGGCTTTTTTTATGTCCACAATTTATTATATGTCTATTCCAATTAAGTGATTCGTATGTTTGATTTAAAATGAAGTGTGTAAAAATAGTGTATAATACACATGGTAATAGTTTACTAGTACAATTGCACCACTCGGCCTATTAGTCTCCTTCCCTTCTTGCAAAATAAAATGCCACTTTTACCTCTCGTGTTTTAAAAAATATTCTGCGTTTAGAAGTACTTCACAGGCTGAGGTATTTTTGAAAGGTAATATCGCGAGAGACTCTGAGAACCTCCAGTGGTATTCATGAAAATTATTTCATGAATGAAAAGTAATAGATAGTTAATATCAGCAATATCTTAATAATTAGTATTAGTGTAAACACCAACGTTTTAATAGAAGGTTCAGCGACATCGGCCGTGTTTTGAAGGAATCCGGTCCGGGGTATTGTTGCTAGTGATTAGTAGTTTTTTAAATGCTGAGAAAATCCAATTGCCGTAGGAATACCTCAATAATTTTTCATTGGAATTTCTCTGGGAAACGGAGACCCATGAGTGGTATTTATGAAGACTAATTCACGAAAAAAATAATTATTATGCCCCTCATTCTAGTTCTTCGTCTCACTCATCTGAGTTTTCTTATTCTTATTTTCCTCGATCCCTTCCTACTCCTCTTCCTTCTTCTCCATCTCATTATCTATTTTCTTCTTTTCTTTCTCACCGTTTTCCTCCTTCGTTTCCTCCTCGTTCTTCGTTTGCTCCTCCTCCTCCTCCTCCTCCTTCGTTTCCTTCTCCTCCTCCTCCTCCTCGTTCTTCGTTTCCTCCTCCTTCTCCTCCTCCTTCGTTTCCTCCTCCTCCTCCTCCTCGTTCTTCGTTTCCTCCTCCTTCTCCTCCACCTCCTCCTTCGTTTCCTCCTCCTTCGTTTCCTTCTCTTCCTCATCCTTCGTTTCCTCCTCCTCCTCCTCCTCCTTCGTTTCCTCCTCCTTCTCCTCCTCCTCCTTCGTTTCCTTCTCCTCCTCCTCCTTCGTTTCCTCCTTCTCCTTCGTTTCCTTCTCCTTCTCCTCCTTCGTTTCCTCCTCCTCCTTCGTTTCCTTCTCTTCCTCATCCTCCGTTTCCTCCTCCTCCTCCTTCTCCTCCTCCTTCGTTTCCTCCTCCTTCGTTTCCTCCTCCTCCTTCGTTTCCTTCTCTTCCTCATCTTTCGTTTCCTCCTCCTCATCCTCCTCCTTCGTTTCCTCCTCCTTCTCCTCCTTCGTTTCCTCCTCCTCCTCCTTCGTTTCCTCCTCCTCCTCCTCCTCCTCGTTCTTCGTTTCCTCCTCCTCCTTCTCCTCCTCCTCCTCCTCCTCCTTCGTTTCCTCCTCCTTCGTTTCCTCCTCCTCCTCCTTCTTCGTTTCCTTCTCCTCCTTCTCGTTCTTCGTTTCCTCCTCCTTCTCCTCCTCCTCCTCCTCCTTCGTTTCCTTCTCCTCCTCCTCCTTCGTTTCCTCCTTCTCCTCCTCCTCGTTCTTCGTTTCCTCCTCCTTCTCCTCCTCCTCCTCCTTCGTTTCCTTCT
>BOPP01000235.1:777549-804709 GCA_017312745.1 Gryllus bimaculatus | reverse complement strand
CCGTTATCTTCTTCTTGTTCTCTAGTGTCTTCTGTATTTCCGTCTCCTCCTTCTCTTTAGGGGTTAACTAGCAAACGTTTGATTGAAAACCGACCGGTAGCGCAGTACCTTTTAGGCAGGAGGAGCGTGCGACGAGGGTGGGCGGCGAGCAATCACGCGCAGCGCAGCTGACGGATGAGGCGGCCGCGCGGGCAATGGGGCGCGAGCACACACCGCTTCCCAGAGATTTAGCGCTCGGCCCCGGCGCTCGGGCGCCCCTGGGCGCGGACAGGCTCTGCGGGCAGGCACGGTCTCGGCGCATCGGATCAGCGTGATCGCTTGTGATTGGTTTCGACCGGCGAGCGCCGCGCGGAACGAAGCGGCCGGGCCGGGGCCAGCGAGAGATCAACCGGCGATCGACGCTGGTCCTGGCCCAAACGCTTCTTTGGCTGCTGCGGAGATTTGTTCTCGCGGCGAAACGTAAATGCTGGAGACGACTATGGGTGGGAATTGTAGGATTACGCTGTAAGGGAATGTTGAATATTGATCGACAAAATAATATTTATTTCTTTTGATTCCGCCAATGACTGATTACAATTGATGAATGATAACATTATGTCATGGAACTCTTAACTTTTTCCAGAAATGTATTTTCACAAAAGCATGAACCTTTACGTTTTACCTATTTACTTCTTTCCGACGAGTGCAAATAATCTTGAAAACCATGAGTAAATAATCCTCCTTTCGCTTGCGCCCTGAACCTAATCTTCGCGCGAAAACGCCGCTTAGCCGCCAGCGCTCGGTGCAAAGCCCCGATGTGATAAAGCTGATTAGCGCCCCATCCTTTGACCTCGCTCGAGCGGCGGTGGTAGGCGAAGGAACCGTGATGGATTCTGCATCATGGGCTGTGAAAGCGGAGCGGCCTGCGACCTCTAATTGCAAATTGCTGCCGCCAGGGGGCATCAAGAACAGTGGCTGATGGTGCAGACGTCGAGGGGCGACAGGAATTCCCTTTCGTGAGCCATTAGAGGTAGTAGGAGTACTGTGTTATCACAATAGCTGCCGATGACAAGAACATGCGAGGTTTTTAACCTCAGAATCCAATAGATGGCATAATATGAGACAAGGTATTATCTTGTTTCTTCCTTCCCTTAATCTTCTTAGGTTTACTCCCAAGTATATAATTTGGTTGTAAAGCTGGATATAAATAATTATTTTTCTTTTAAATACAGCTAGGTTGCGTGAAAACATGAGCCCCTCTAAATTGCAGTGAACTCCTCAAACGATCAAATGATTATATGGTTTTATTTATCTCGATTAATGAAGATCATAATATGAATAACTAGTGGAACTCGGCAGACGTTGTTCTGCCCTTCATCTTTCTTTTTATCCCTCTTCCCCCAACAAAAATGCAATAGAATGATCAAAAGATCTCATCCTGTACATAAAGATGTGAGAAACGTTTCTATGAGGCCTCAGCCTTTTACTTTCTAATATCCTAGAACACTTCGTTTAGGAGTTATTTAACGATATAGATTTAAAAAATCCAGTCGACTTTGTTGCAGGTTGCATTTGACATAAATATCTAGTTTTGTTCTACAGCGCCATCTAGTAAATATCCAATATTTTAATATTCTGCATTCGGGGCGAAAATGAATTCAACAAAGAGATAATTAAAATTGGTCCAGCCGTTCTTGAGGTATAAATGCTGTAACTAAACCAACATGCTCCAAACACCTCAGCCACCCACGCTGCTTCGGCAACGCCAAAACATATTCCCACAATGCAGGCGCAGCGCTAACGAAGGGGCAAAACAGCGCGACCTGGTATCTGCTGGCCGCGGCTCCGCCGATGGAATTTGAGATCGTGGCGAGCGCGGAGGGGTCAGTCGGTAGCGGTCGTGACGGAATGGTACCCCTCCAGGAAAGGCCGAACATCTGATCGCTCAGCACTCTTGATGAGGGACGTCGAAGAGTTCGGACGTGCGTAGAGAGCGAGATCACTGAGGAGTGTGAGACGCCATTTTGTAGAAAGTACGATGCGAAATAACTGTTCATGCGAGAGAATAGTAGTATTGCGAAAAACTGAGCTTCCAGAACTGTGATTAACTTGGCGAAGTATATTTCATAATGAGTGTAGAGTAGCTAGTAAGAGACGAATTAATGGCCGCGAAAGCGAGAACTATGAGCTGTTGCGAGGCCTCAGTAGAACTGTGTAGTTAGCTACACGGGTAAGAAGTGTTGTAACGAACGCCAGTAAACCGATACGCCGTTAGCAAACACGCGTAAAGGCTTTAAAAAAACACTCGTCCTCGTGCCGCATAGGAAGAGCGGCGGAGAAAGGAGAAGAGATATGTAATATCTTTCATTCCTATGTGAATTGCTGAGGAAATTCACTGTAACTATTTTGAGCACTATAGTCAGTAATTATGTTAAATTGTTGAGCGTTACGATGAACAAAGTGAAATTCTTTGGAGATTGAACAGCAATTCCATTTGGTTCATGTTTTGACCAAGTAATGTTAATTAATGATTTGCAAACATTTTTTGGCCAAGCATTGAGTAATTGAGTCGTGTACGGGTTGCAGAGAAAGTTGTAAATATGGGAAGCTTAGAATGTTTCTAAGTTATTAAGAGTAGTATTTTATTGATTTCAGAGTGTATGATTTCATTTTCATATAATTTTAGTGTGTTATGTGATTTTCTTTTATGTGTATGTTTTCTGTTATGTGTATTTCTTTGTGTTGTCTTCAGTGCTTTGTAAAGTGATTTGATCGTTTAAAAACATAAGGGAGTGTGTGCAACGTCACTTGGGCTCGTCCTGTTAATTTTGAACGGTTAAAATTATTGAAATGCAAATTTCATAGAAGTGCATCAGGAAATGGGGTTAATTGGTACGTGTATTAATTTCTATTTTATTACTTGCATTTTACGAGATATTTGACGCATCTTGTTTTTTCAAATGGTACTATACATATTTTTTCGGTTCATTTTGACGAGCGCAAAGAGACGAATCCAGTGTTATTCATATTGTCATATTTTAGATAGGCATTTTTTGAGTAACTTTGATTTTTGCGACTAGTGTTTAACGAAGATTTTCCATACATTTCATAAATATATAAACATATTTCAAATATTCACAAAACTTGGAGTTTTTTTAACTCTGCTATCCATCCTTTCGCATTATTATATTAGTTGTATTACTTTTATGTAATGATGCGGGAAAGTGTTGCGGGAAAACGGCCAATTTACGTCAGAAAAACTCTTATTGCTGGTCCCTGGTAAAAGAAGGTGGATAACTCCAGTTGCAAAAGTTAGAAAAAAATCCTCTACCACATGGCGTAGCCAGAATTGATGTTTTATGGGACATTGATAGCGAGAAAAACGACTGTCGGCAAAACGTCTGTCTTTCTACCTGTCCGTGAACTGTGAACAACGCTAGCGGCTTAACCGTTCGGCCGATTTTCTTTAAAATTCAAATTCCCCAAAATTCAAAAATTCAAATCATCGATCTGGCAGATGTCCCGGCCCCTTGAATTTGAAATCGATATTTTAATTTTGGGGATTACTGTACACGACACAAACATCCCTGGGACATTTTCCAATTAAAAAAAATGTCTTCTTTGTTGTGATAAAATTTTGTTGTTGGATAGAGTGAACGACGTTTAAGACATGGTGCAGATCTTATGTTTGGTGAAAACCCAAATTTTTTGAAAATTGCAAAAATTCAAAATTTTTGGGGCATCATCCTACAACTACAATTATCAAGATAGAGGTTCTTTCCTCTTAATGAAATCTTTTTGTTAAAGATAGATTTTGAAATAAGGTCATGACCAATTTTTCGACAATTTGAGTACAATTCGCGCAGTTTTGAATGGAAATATGGGCGAAATAGTACGTGCTGTTTTAGCGCCCCTTGCTTATATATGGCCGCCAGAATACGGGTTTTTCTGATAAAAAAAACTCTTCACTCTCCTCAGAAGTATTACTAGTACAATACCTTATTTTTTCTACATAAGAAAGCAGTGGACAAGAAAGTACAAATGAGATTAATTCTCATTAGTTACAGACAATGAATTTCTCTTTCAACACGCATTTTTTATGGCATGATATTTGAATAATAACGTTGGGTGTGCTTCACAAGATATTTCACGAAATGTTTATTCATATAATCGGGTATGCATATTTGAACACCGAATTAGCACAATAATATTCATAATTTCAAAAATCATTGAGAAAAGTATGCATATGAAAAATATATGTTTTATTCGAAAACGTATGAGAACAGAACGTCATATTTTCTTACTTTTTCTATCTGTTTATGCTGAAGATGCTATTTCATTTCTGTATCATTAAAACTTCAGAGAAGATGGTGCACATTCGTTTTCCGTCGCATCTGAAGATTGAGGGAAGTTCTCCTATGCGGAAATGAAAGTGATTTGGCGAAACGTGCGAGAGAATTGTTTCGAAAGCTCGCGGGGCTTTGTGAGACGCGAGGGGTAGAGGTAGAGGTTTGGGAGCTTCTTAGCTAGTGAGCCACTTTCTGTTAGTTCCTGAAGAACACCAAATGCCACAGCAGGAGAGCGCCGCGTCAGCTAATAATGCTCATGTTAGTTATTCATGTGATCGAGATTTTCATGAAGACAAGAAAAATAATCAGGGCAAGAACACAAAACTAACATTCAGTGATAATATTTCAATTCAATTCAAATTTATTTCTGTGCGAAGCTCACTGCACAATCACAAACAACTACAACTACGAAACACTTCCAATAATATATTATGGAATATATTATTATAAATATATATATATATATATTATTTAAATGTTTGTGTTAATACTAATTTATTTTACAACAGTATATTTTAACCTTTATAGATAATTTTGACACCCAACCATTAAAACACACGAAAACAGTAAATAACATAAAATACGAAAGTGAATATAAACAGAACATAAACGTCCACAAAACAGCTATGCATAACAGTTAAATCACAAACATTTACAATTACAAACAGCTATGTATATATAATATTTTATATAATTACGTGAATTTTGTTAATACAAATTTACTTTTTAAACGTGTATTTTAACGTGTCTTGCATACTTTCACACACAACAGTTTAGATAAACAAACACACAAACTTACACAAAACAGGTATTCACAATTGTTCCATAGCTTCAATATGGTTTGTGAAACGTTGAAAGGTCAAAACAAGTATCCCTCAATTTTCATTTCCCTGGCATGATCCGAATCGTTAGTTAATAAACATTCATTTTCAGCGCAGAGACAATAACTGTTCAAGGTGGCCATACCAAGATCATGAATACCACTCATAATCACTCTGCTATTTTTATTGAATTGTATTTTTTATGAAAACCAACGGGTGAATAAATTTTGAAACGAAATAAGTAGAAAGTGATGGGAAATAGAAATGCCTCGGACTCGTAACTCGGACTATCCGATTGAGTGTTACTTCCTTTTCTGCAGTTGGCGACTTTCCACACTGCATGGCCCTTAAAGAGAACTCTGTATAGGTGTCTGTTTTGTTTGGCATCTAAACCGGGAGAGGTGGCTGAAGGCTTCAACTGGTGTCACTGCAGTCCCTCTGACAGGGAGGCCCTAGGGCCGAGGTCCGATACCCGACGGTGGAAGGAGTTTCAACCCTAGCTTCTTAGCTAGAAGGTCGAATTCAGCCTGTGTCTGGAGGAGAATTCTAATAGTCGGCTACTCGTATTGGTAGTTTTCCGGGGTTTCCCCGATGAACACCAGGCGCATGCTGGAGCAGTACCCTACCAAACGGGCCACGGACCGCGCGCGATCTCTACCGTCCTCTACCTTGTCCTGTCCTATCCTATCCGTTACTCACACACACACACACACACACATACACACCTGCACCAATATGCATTACTTTACCACACATGCAAGGAGACCTGTCGGGATCTTAGTCCCGGCATCGTCAGCATCAGCATGTCCCGGCTCGGGCGGTTCCCCGCTGGCGAGAGATACCTGGTTGGGGAAAACCCCGCTAGACGACGGTAGGTCGGCGCCGAATATCGCCATATAGTGAGGGAAAGATCACCGCGTACAAAACATGCACTCACAGGACTAATTACCCTGTTAGTTGACGTTCCTGGAATCACTAAATCAATCAATCAATCAATCAATCAATTGGCATCCTAAAACCAACTGAAATCCGAAATCATTCACAGATATTCATTTGTTGTTCATTAAAATAAAAAGACTTTAAATACGATTTCCATTCTTTTAATACATCCTCCTGCTTTGTCTTACGCATTGTTGAAATATTTCAAATTGATATCGAATGCTCTAAAAGACAGTCGTAGTTAAAGAGGAAAGTACACTGGAAGTACATTACTAAAAAATACACATTAGGAATGTGTATTACTTAACCAACTAACTGACGTAAGTTTTCAAATTTCCTTGCAAAGTTTTTTTTGCCGGAGGAAGCGACATTCCTTCAAAATAAAACAGTTCCAGATTTGATGTGAATTTTAAACGTTGATATGCCTTATCATATTGAACTTACGCGTGTTTCAACATTAGCTTGTATCCATTATCACGGACAAGAACGTTGTTATTTCGAACATCAGAAGACAAGAGGTTGGTGGAATATTAACTGTAATGATGGGCTTTCCAACCTGCTCCCCTAATTATTTTCATATTTGGTTTCTGAGGTACCTAAAAGAACAAATTGTGTGGATGTTACCAAAATCATCAAAATCACGTCTTAATGGATGGCGTGCAAGTATGCATGAAAAGACGTTCTCTCTGTCTCCGCCAGGGGCGTGTCTACATCCTCGGGCATCCCGGCTCGGAGAGTGTGAATGGGGCGCTTGATTTGCGGAGCCGCTTTTATGGGGGTCGGCAAGCGCCATCATTGGGACCATCATCAATCTCGCATCCCCACTTTTCAGAAATTGGAAATTAACTGCTACTTCATTTTGAACTAATTATGTACTAATTTTGTGCCAGAATAACAATTTTATTACGCCATTAGGATTATGGCGGAACTATGAAAAAACGAATGCAAAAGTTGGTGTGCCAGCTTGACATGAAGGTGTCACCGCCACTTTTGCATGCAATACTTGCACAGCATAGATACGCCTTGTTGTGAGAGCTAACCTTAATTCATAAAAAAACTAAAGAAAATAGCAATTATACATATTAGACACTTTACACTTCTCAATAATTAGTTCGTGATTTTTTCGGTAGATATTTTAGTCTGACTGTTGATGATTATGATTCGCGTATCAAATTTCCCTGCTCCAGAAACACTTCTGGGCACGCACGTGCAAGTGGCTCTCCACTATCGTAAAGCAAAATTCTGAAGTAACTGGAAAGACCCCAGAGCTTTTCTTTCATAACAAACGTAAGAAAATATTTGTTCAGAAGAGTAAGCTTAGTTCCTTACACACGTGCGCAAGCTTATTTCTTTAATGCGAAAGGAGCACATAACTCAAAATGAGTGCGCGATATTGGATGATGAATGATCGTATGGAGAAGTTCCGTATTTCAAAAATAAATTAATATTCATGTAGAATGATTATATAAGCTCAAGATATGTTCCATTTTGTTAGTCATTTTGAAAATCAGTTTTAAATACTTGTATGAGAATGAATTCATTATATAACAATTAAGCTGGGCAATTATTTCTGAAGAACGTTTCATGTTCGAGTGTTCATGTGTCAAGAATAAGAGTGACAAAAAATACTGGTATCAGTTTTAATACTCGATTCTATTGACGAGTAATCGAGAAACAAGAATTCGGTGTACAAAATATACTAAATGACCTTGTCTCATCGTATTGATTTCATATTTGCATAAATTGATTCAATAGAGTAGTTAAAACAATAATTAACAACTAGCTGAACCCCAGAGATTACATTGCATAAATAAAATTACTATAGAAAAATCACAATAGAAAAATACAATATATGCACTATAAGGAATATCGAAGATCCCAAAATACTATTTAATATTGTTAAGAACTCATTCTCTAAGTAATGAAATGAAGGAGGATTACAAATTCTGAAAAAAATCATTATTCACTCCAAACAGAGTTAAACAAGTTTCTGAAAGTGTAATTTAAATGTTTTATATTTACTAAAATTCTATATGTATGTTGTAATGGTCTAGTGTAGGGAATGTTGCTATTCACTTTAATTTAAAAACGTAATACTCAAACGTAATGATACACATCACCTGTTTTGTGAAGGGACATATATGTAATAATTGATGAATATCACGTTTATACACACTCACTAAGATTTGCATTTAAAAACGTTCCAATCTTCGAACTCCAAACGTCTTCACTTAGCTAAATATAACCTCAGGAAACTTCGGTTGTTTTGATGGATCAATTGCAATCCACGTTATAAAATGGCGTTTGTGGTATTCATAGATATTATTAAAATTTAGTATTTATACCACAAAACCTGTTAATAAGAGCAAGTAAAACACATTTACGACCCGCTAATTTTCCTATATTTTTCATTTTCCTTATTTTCATTTTTTTGGGATTGTATTGAATTATGACTTCTTGTTTGAAAATATTTAAGTAACACAAACAATCCTCAGCGGTTGTTAGATAACACTCACTTGAATATTTCCTATATTTCAAAATTTCTTTATTTTGCTTTTCTAAAACATGTATTTGGAGACAACAGAAGACAAATTGTTATGCACCTTGTGTTACAGGACATTAAGATGTCTAGTTACCTGAATTTCTTCGTAATGTAGAGTGTAAAAAAGATGTAACCAAACCGACATCGCTTTTTAGAAAAATATTTCAGTAATTCTTTTTCAATGATTAATGAACATCTGACATCCTTTTGTCAAAAAATTTCTCTTCCAGAAAAAGCAGTTCATAAAACATGTCAATTGAACGCTGCCATCGACTGATGGAACAGGCAGAAAAACTCACAATAGCGTGGCCCAGAATTGTCAAAGTGAATTAACTTCGTCTCTAAATCCCTGGACTCTTTATCGCGTCGCACGACGACTTTCCGATCGTTAACAATCCTGAAAAACACGAATGTTTTATAGAATAGTGAAATAAACATATTACAAATTGCATCAAACGGGAAAATTAGTGGTGCTACAACAACACATACTTCTCTCACGGTGCGTAATGGATACGCAATATCATAATACTACATAAACAAACAAAAGTGTTTCCATCTAAAAACAATTACTTAAAAGCAAAGCCTTTAGCAAAAATTTTACTCCGCGCTGAGATTCGAACCCAGGTCCTCCAAGTCAACAGACTAAACATGTTACTACTTCATCTCGCTGTCCCAGGAGTATGCCCGTTTTCCCCGACTCTTAAGAATTAAACTTCTCTTTTATTATTTCTAACTTATGCAATTTTCGAAAATTCAGAGAATTCCACGGAAACGTGTCTGCGCCATTGTTGAAGTGCCTTTTGTACTATTCCTAGGAAATTTAAAGAAAACATTTTGAGCAGTTTATGAGATTCTGGCTTTTTATATATGTCATTATATTTGAGCAGAAATTACTCCAAAACTACTTGTTTTATGAAAAAAATATAATGTCCCTTTTTAATAATCTGATTGTTTTAGAACAGATTTTATTTAAGATAAAAATCTATATCTTCAATATTGTACTTTTACAAATTTAATTTTTATTTCAAATTTCCGGAAAATAGACACTTTACAGAAATTGAGCAAGCTTTCTTACCACATATAGAAGGTGAAAATTGAAAGTAACAATTTGGAGCCGTAAATTAGAAAGTTAGTGTTTAAAAATTGCTAAAACTACTCATATTTTCAAAAATTTGTTCACGACTTTACTTCAAAATCGATTTCTAAACATCAGATTCATTAAGGAAAAATATCTATCTTCAATACTATAGTTGTAGGAAGATGCAGAAATAGTTTGAACTTTTGCATATTTCGAACAATCTGTACAAACGAAAATTAGATCTCCGGCATTTTTAAAGAGTTATTTACAACATCCCAGGAAGATGAACCAAAAAATTTGGAGCAATTTGTTCCTACAATTTAAAAATATTATTAAGGTTTCATGTTAAGTGTTCCCTAAAATCAAAATATCCGTTTCAAACTCGTGGGGCCTCGAATCATTCAGATTGATCGGAGACGATCAATTTTCGAGAAAATCGTCTGAACAGTTTATTTACCACAGACAAATAGAGGGACTTTTGGTCATCAATCGTTATCAACATATTTTCTAACGAAATAATGAGAAATTGAAAAAAACGAAAGTTTTGTAATAAATACCATTAGTGTCACAGTTTGAAATTACAACCTATTACACGAAAGAGCCAAAACACATTGGTACACTTGTCTAAAATCGTGTAGGGCCCAGCGAGCACGCAGAAGTGCCGTAACACGACCTGGCATGGATGCGTCTGTCTGGATGACTGGAGTAGTGCTGGAGGTAACAGACACCATGCAGGACTCTCCATAAACTCGTAAGAGTACGAGGGGCAAAGATCTCGTCAGAACAGCACGTAGTAAGGTATCCAAGACATGCGTAATAATGTTCATGTCTGGGGCCAGTGGAAGTTTTTAAATTCATGAGTGTTCTTAGAGCCACTCTGTAGCAATGCCCGACGTATGGGCTGTCGCATTGTCCTTCTGGAATTGCCCACGTCCGTCAGGATGCGCATTGGGCATGAATGAGTGGAAGTGATCAGACAAGATGCTTAGGTACGTGTCACCTATCAGAGTCATATCTAGACGTATCAGGAGTTCCATATCACTCCAACTTCACACGTCCTATACCATAACAGAGCCTCCACCAGGTTGAATAGTCCCCTGTTGACATGGAGAATCCATGAATTCATGACGTTATCGTGATACTCTTTCATGTATATCCACTCGAAACAATTTGAAACGAGGCCAAGCAACATGTTTCTAGTCATCAGCAGTCCAATGTCGGAGTTGACGGACCCAGGCGAGGCGTAACGCTTTCTGTCATGCAGTCATCAAGGGTACACGAGTGGGTCTTTGGCTCCGAAACCCCATATCGATAATGTCTCGTTGAATGGTTCGCACGTTGACACTTACTGATGGCCTAGCATTGAAATATGCCGCAATTTGCGGAAGGGTTGCACTTCTGTCACGTGTAAGGATTCTCCTCATTTGTCGTGGGTCTTGTTCTTGCACGATCTATTTGAGGCCGCAGTGATACCGGAGGTTTGATGTTTTAGCGGATTCCCGATATTCACGGTATACCCGTAAAATTGTCGTATGGGAAAATCCAAATTTCAACGCGACCTTGGAGATAATACGCCCCATCACTGTTGCGCCGTCTATAATATCACATTCAAACTCATTAAAATCGTGATAACCTGCCGTTGTAGCAGCAGTAACCGATGTAACAACTGAACCAGGCTCTGGTTTTCTTATTTAGTCGTTGCCAACCGGAGCGCCGTATTCTGATTGGTTCCAGATCTCTTTATTTTAAAACGCATTGGTGTATTATTTTTTGACCCTTCAGTGTACTACTATTTTCATTGCCCTTTCTTTTTGTAAAAAAAAATTGTGTGAAAAAAGGTGAAGATATGTTTTATAACACCCTAACAGAGCGTCCCAATAGCAATCATAATGAGTGTTGTGGATGTTGTTTATTAATATGTTATAAATAATGGTCTCCAAAAGACTAATTCACGAATGATTTTGAATTCTTGAAATTAAAGTTCTATCCTAGCAAAAAAGAATAAAATCAGTGTCCATAATCATTAAATCACGTAGGAATCACGTGAACTGTGAAACAACCACTCTACAAAGGCAACTAAAATAAAACCAATAAAATTTGCAAGAAAGTGTTTATGAAAGGGAAATGTACTTTCACATCTAGGTTCAAGACAATATTTTTCTAGGCCTTACCACAACTACACAGTACTCTTTTAGATACTTTACTATTGTAGACAATCATTGTATACAAAACAATATTATGAAAAGAAACACTCCTTCTATTAAAAAGTTGTTCACAGGAAAAATTGTTGACTGGTTTAAACGTAAAATGTATCAGTTGATGTTATGTCAAATCTCTTTCTCTATTGATACATTTTAAATCGATTGGCTATCTTAAAACCTTCAAGACCTGGCTATCATTGCTCTAAAAGAAAATTAATTATATGAAAATTATCAACTGTTTTCAGAGAGAATTTCTATTATTTTCACTATACTTTCGTTTTTAACATTTTATTCTGTTTGGAATTTACGAGTATCATTTTATTTTTGGCAATTCGCCAACTGCATTTTTGTCAATTAAAGTATTCCCATTGCCTCTCTCGAGTCCCGTTCTTCCATTCAGAGATTCTGACTTTCGTTTCTTCCCCACATTCCCCACCTTCTTATTTGTGCTTTTCATCCACTGTTCCCTCGCAAACAACCTCGCCCACGGTTTTTGCGTGCTTTCTTCCGACAGCCCCTCCCTTCTTTTCTAAGCTGCCACTCTCTTCCTGTTTAATGCCATCTCGTAACTGCGTCTTTTTGCCCCTTTTTTTATCTCCAGCCGTTCAGGACATGCATCTATTTTATATACGAGCGGTGGAGTAGGTTAAAGAAAATTACTGAAGCAGCACGGATAGCTAATTCACTTTGCGAAATTATCAACACATTTCTGTCAAAAGTAGACCAGTTTTTGTTGAATAGGGATGTTTTGTTTTCTTGCTCATGTTATTTTTTCTAACTTGATTGTTTCATAAAATATCTTAGTGCGTATAATGGACTTGGACATGAGACTAGGGATAAATTGCGACTTATTTTTTTCAAGTGATTTACACAGTTACAACTACGCCCCTTATTAACAAATAAACATATGAACTGCAATACAAACCTCTATGAATATGAATACAAAAATCCCATAACTCATTTATAGTCTTTTTTGTGAATAATGAACATAGTTTTAATAAAATGTACACATGTCTATTCCAAACAAAATTTCTAATTCCATATTTATAGAATATTGATATAAAAATAATAATTTATTTGTAAATGATAAAATTTTATTTCTTTCCGCTTCCTTTCAATTTGGCTCTAAGAGAGGTTCTTCATATTTTGATCGGCAAAGAGTTTTTATTTGTTTCTTCTTCGTGATCAGAAAAGAAAAAAATAACTAGCTATACTTTAGCAATACGGAATCGAATATTTCAGATCTCTTCGTAGATCAATCAAGAAGTATTGTAACAATCACGTAGAAGTAATATCATCTTAGAAAAGAAAAAAATACTTGTAATTTCAAAGAACAGTTTCATAATTTATCACGTTATAGACTTTGAATTTGGTTTGCAGAAATGTTAAACACGTTAATACAGTTAGATCAGCATAAATATACGTATAAGGCAGTTATAGTGTGAACAGAGAATCGCCAGTTAAACCTGATAATTTTTCAAAAGTAGAGCACTAGACGAAACGAGCATGGTTTCAAAAACGTCTACGGTTGATACAAGGGAGACTGAATAAAAAATAGGTATTTTCTCTAATGGAAAAATTGCCAGATCTATATCAAGGCGTGGATTGCATTATACGTTATTTGAATCGGCCTTAACATAACGTTTGCCTCTAAAGTAAATTCCCAAAACAAAGCATAAAGAACAGGATGTTTGGCTGACGAGATAAAGAACCCAGGGTTACAAAACACGCTAGAAGATGCAGAAGAGAGTAGTCACCTTTGTTGAGATAACAACGTGACGTATCGGTTTCCTGTAGGTTAGGGGTCTTCTTCCTTTTTTAGCTTTAGGAACCCTTCAAGCTCATGGTTTTCTTGAAGGAACGTCATGTCAAAAGGGAAAGATAAATAGTTTATCAAATATTTTTTCTATTCAAATTCGCCAAATTATTTAACAGTCAAAATTTATAAAATAGAGTGTCACATAATGTCAACAATTTAACATTCGGGTACCCTTTTTTCTTTTGTGATAATCAAAGTACAATTTTCAAAAAAAGTTTTATTTTTCATATATTTTGAAACACGACTTTTAGATTAATAGCTTTACGCATCATCGGTTGTGATCAATGTTCACGTAAATTCATTTAATTCTAAAAATGAAAAAAATTGAAAATGAAAAAATATGTATTTTGTATCTATTTTTATAATTTTACAAATCGTTTTAATTGATTGATTAATCATAAAATGTTTGTACGATTGTCTGTCATATATAATGTACATTAATATTGTAATCGTTTCTTAAATATTATAATAATCTAATATTGTAATAAGACAGTTCACTACCCCGTTCCTACATGAAAAATTCCTTGTAGATGATTTCTATTTTACGGGTATTTCGGCTGAGTAATTAGTGATCACTTTCGAAATCCGTGTCAAAGTTTCAGGGAACCCGAGATTCTGTGGAACCCAGATAGAAGGCCCCTGCTCTAGATGACGCCTCAATTCTTTTAGTGCTACACAGTATTTCTGGGTCTCCCCACAAGTATTCCGCATTCTTACTCCGTCTTCCGTGATGATCTGGTTGACCTCAGGGAAAAGAGGAAGTCGCTGTCTGTCGAGCATGCTTGAGTTCCCAGCAGCTCGTGCAGGGTTGATAAACGACGTTACATAAACGTGTTACATTTATTCTGATTCAGTAAGTTCTTAATATTAAGATAATTAAAGAGAGATATAAGATAATAAGATATTAATTAAAAAGAAATATTAAATTGATTTCGCGAAGAGTTACAATACGTTATAATTTAGGAATCCTCCAGATCTACAGTGCAACAATTTATTCTGCAACAATTGGATATGGTGTAAGAATGCAATTGACGTAGTCTAGTAAAAGCGTGTTCGTGAACTTTATCGATATCGTCTCTGAAGAGAGAATGCTAGAAAAGGGTTGTAATTGCGGACATTCACTTCAAGTGGGCCGCAGACTTCAGTTGTTAAGAGTAACGCGGAATGACGTGCTATTGTTGTCCACCAGTACCCACCACTTAAAGAAAATTGAGGATGGATGTTTCCCTGTGAGGGTCACAAAATTTTTTTTGAAGCAGAGGATCTCCCTTTAGGATATATCATATAGCTATAATTCGCACAACCAAAAATTTTTAAGCACTGATGATCAAATAATTAGTCTCGGAGTACGGCTTCCCAGATCACAAGACCTAATTCCTAGAAAAGTTTTATTGAGAGAGTAATTGCAAGAACAGGCCTATGCAAGAAACTCCCATTTGTAGGAAGAGACCCTGGGTTTTTAGGAGAGATTACCGCAATCCCAAGTGATTTTCTAAATACATCGGGAGAGGTGGATCAGAGCATCAACTGATGTCACTAAAATGCCTCTGACAGAGAGGTCCTGTGCACGAATCTCAACGCAGGATATTCTACATTAGCTGGATAGCTGGGTCGAGTTCAGGCGAAGTCTGCAGAAGAATTCTAGACCAGGTGCTCTGATCGGTAGTTCTCCGTGTTTTCTCCGACAAATTACAAATGACAAACACTAGACAAATGACAAATTACAAACTGGCGACAAACCGCGGGTGATCTATCCCTCTTCTTCCTTCTCCGATTACATTGCACCTCTTACACACACACACACACACACACACACACACGCATTACATTACCACATGGAAAACTAGTCGGAAGCTTAGAACTTGTTCGGGCGGTGACACGCTGGTGGGAAATACCTGGTTGGGAAAAACAGCAAACCGACGTTTAGGTCTGCGACATCCAGTAGGGGAATAACTCCGACACCTCATGAGATAGAACATGCACTTCACTTATGGGACTAATAACGGTAGAAGGTGACGCGCTCAGAAACACAAAATAATCAATCTGCGAAATACGTTTTGGAGGTGCCAGGAATGCATTTAAGGCGATTGGCGCCAATATCTCCAAGAAGGTTAAGCGCAGCGTAAGTGACTCCCAACTTCATGGGGACTGAGTGAATTATTCGCCGAGGAAGAGAATTCCGCAGTCTTTCAGCGACAGTTAAGATGTCCGACTCAATGCAGGAAGATATTCGCAACGGAGGCATATTCTGTCCACCAGCATGGAGATTGAGGGATTAGAGAGCGGGTATCTGCCTTCTGCGGAAAAACAACAGCCGGCTATCTGCCGGCCAACAGTGAAGCTCAAGAGCTTTGTGCAATCGGTTGCCTCCGGTCGAGCGCTGGGAACCGATTGCAAGCCGCTTCTCTTGTATTTCCTTCATAGTAACTGCAGCCGCCACCAAAATCCCTCGTCTGGGAGAACATTCGCTACTCTGAATGACTGCGTCCGCAGTTTCTTTTGAAACTCCAGGCATTCATCACGTTAGTAGAGGGTTTCTTGGCAGTGTTTATTATATAAAATATATCGATAATAAATTTCTTTTCTCCCTTGGCAAATTCCTGAAAATATTCTCTAAACCTTTATTTATCAAGAGTATTTTATCTAATATATCTATTCTTCTAAAAATCTGAAAAAATATTTATGTGAGTTCTTTACAATCTAATTTAAATTTGTTAGCACTTGGAAGTTTTGAGATTAATTGAAAATTCCGAAAGATTTATTGAGGTAGTCCCCACTCGCCAGGAAATTCTTCTGAAATCCACACAAGGGGCGCACTCGTCGCCCGCGGAGAGTGCCCTCGCGGTCTGTCTCCGAGCGCTCGCGATTACGGCTCCAAATGGCGGTGGGTTGTTTTTCGCAAAGCGCGGGGCGCGAGCAGACAGCATGTTCGAGGCAGCCAGGCCAGGCCAGTCGTCGGAGCCGGACAAAGGCGGTGGCAATTGCCGCCGCCTAGAAGCGGCTGTTGGTCACTGGGGCGAGGGGCGCGGTGGGTCTCAGAGTAAACAGGAGGGGGCGTGGGCGGTGGCTGAGTGGCAGGTTGACGCCTCGTTGCGCCTCGCCAAACAGCGCCCGCTGACGCTTGCAGGCCGCCCCGCAGCCCCGGGCTCTCGCAGTGGGATGGAATCGGATCAAAGACACGCGCTCAAAGACGCGCATACCGTCAGCTAGCGAGGTTTGCCCAAACCAGGTATCACCCACCAGCAGGGAACCGCCCCAGTCGGGACACGCTCTAAGCTCCCGACCGGTCTCCTGACATGTGTGCTAGTGTAGTGTATGTTGAATGTGAGGGGTGAGGATAGGACAAAGAAGGGGTAGGAAATATCGCGTGCGGTCCGTAGTTCGTTTTTAGGCTTCTGCACCGGCATTTGCCTTGTCTTGATCGCAGAAACCACGGAAATCTACCGACCAGAGCAGCCGGCCGCCCGAAATCTACCCCAGGTAGCGGCGAAATTCGACTTAGCTCTCTAGCTGGAAGCCGTATCAGTACCATAAAAACGGTCCAAGGACCTCGCGCGATATTTTCTCCCTCTACCTTGTCCTATCTTCACCTCTTGCTTACACATACATGCTTACATACAGTACACTACGACACATGACAGGAGATCAGTCGGAATTTTACAGCTTCTTCCTGCTGGAGCGGTGCCACGACCAGGTTGAGGAAATCTCGCTGTAGCTGGCATGTAGGTCGGTACCGGATCTCACCAATGAGCGGGTGAAGATTACAGCTACTTCCAGTAATTTAAAGAAAATCACTTCATTTATGGAAATGAATATGGTAGTTCACGCGCCCGGAAACACAAAATAATCAATCATAGCATCTAAGTCTGGGAAAAAACGATTTTTTTGAAATTGCAAACTGTACGTGGCGCATACGTAATTGATTTCATTGTCATCAATTTCGTATTTCATTATCAGTATTTCTTTAATAAATTCGATTTCTGGTTTCTTTTTTATGTATCGAACAACTGATAAACTTGCATCTATGCATTGTTTACAAAGTGTAAGTAAATACATGTATCCCTATAAAAGTCGTAAACCAGGTATCTATTGCTTTTGGTATCTATGAGCTGTTAGAACTGAATGCAAATTTGTTGCGGCTTACAATTTTTAATATTTAGTAAATACCCGGAAAATGTATTCAATGGCAATTAGTGAAAACTGGGTACTTTGAAGATTTAAACATTTTTCAAAATGCTGGAATTTGGATGGCAAGAGGGTTTTAAGCTGAAAACACAGCTCTTTAAATGAACAATTTATCTGCAAAACGTGCAGCTTGTCACATCGAGGATTCAAAGAGATAAAGTGAAACAATTTTAAATATGATCTAATTTCCTTATGAAAATATATGTATTGAATTGTTTTGAATACTGTATGTCTTTTTTTCTAGTAAAACGCTCGATAAAACTGGAGTATAACACCAAATTGGTTAAAGTAACTTATGAAATGCGTAAATATTTTCATGCTTGTCACTCCCGTGGATATTGTGTTGTGGTCCAAAGGGCGCTCCGTAGCGCCTCCCCACTGTGTGACGCCGCGCACGCCGTTGAGCCAGCGGGCTGGAGGCGGCGGAGCGAAACGGAGTGGCGCGAATGGCAACCAGCGTGAGAAGTGTAACACACTTTATTCCATTTCTCCTGCATCTTCACGTTCTTCTGCTTCCCAGCAATTTCATTTGTTCGGTATCTTTCCATATGCTGGATACACAAACAGGACGCGAGGCAAAGGTTTAGCATGCGGCGCGGCAAGGCTGCCATTTGCTATAAACGAGAATTTATTGTGTTCAGCGCGTCAACTACGAAGGTCGTTAGAGCCGTAAGCCCACGTTAGCGCCCTGGGAGGAACGTTTCCTCCCCTCCTGGAACGTGAGGAACGGGACCGCGTAACGCGGTTTCCTCCGTGTTTCCCCCCTCCACGCACCGCCTCAGCCGGGGCAAGCTCCAAGCTCCGGACGTCTCTCCCGACGTGTGGAAGTGTAGTGCACGTAAGTGAAAGAGTGTGTGCATGGATGAGAACGCACAGATCGTGCCACGTCCATGTTTATTAATGTACTGCTCCGTCATTCCCAGGAGATTGTTCGAATAAACCTCAGAAAACTAGAAACCGGTCGGTAGAAATTCCCTCCTGTCAGTGATGGATCAGATTTATAGGTAGGGTGTAAATCCGCCACCGTTGGTACCCCTGTTGCCTTTGTTCCTCTTACTATATTGGAGAGGTAACGAGTTGAGTCGCTCCGCGTATTCGGTCGAGCCAACAGACAGGAGGGGAGGGGGGGCATAAGTGGGAAATCAGGGGAAACCGAGCGGAAAGCTTAGAAACAAACATGGGAAGTGTGGATCCATATTGTTGCGGTTATGCAATGTTGACTTTTTTAGAAATATTTTCTCTTTTGTAACAATTTTATTCTTCAAATTATTTCCCTATTAACGGACAAGCAAACAGGAAGCGACGCGGCAGGGACTATATGAGGCAGGTCGACATACGATCAGGGTCTGCACGCGACATGGTCTACGTGCGATCACGATCTACAAGCGACGTGGTCTACGTGTAATCAGGGTCTGCACGCAGCAAGGTCTGCACATGACACGGTCTGCACGCGGTAGGGTAATCAGAAAACACGGTGTGCAAAAGACAAGTTTGCACTCGGCAGGGTCTGCACAAGGCGAGGTCTGCACGTGGCAGGGTCTGTAAAGTCGCGCCGCGCCACACCGCTTGCTGTGTGTTTACGCTAATAATAATATATGATTTTGATCGTACTGCGCAGCAACGCTACGTGCCTTGTCTGTTTGTACCCTTAGAGTCGAATAACAAACCAGACGCCATGCTAGTTGAAACGTACAGAAACACGAAGTTTATGAACATATTACAACTCAACAATAATGGTAGATGTGCATAGGGAGTGAATAGCTGAGAAGCTCTGTGGCAAAGCTGAGGAGTCTACTCGCAGCGCCAGGGTTTGATTCCGACTTTAGTATATATTTTTTATTATTTCTTTGTTTGTTTCTTTAAGCGTTTTGTAAGAAGACACAGAATTGAATGGGAAGAAGCCATTTTCATTTAAACGTTTGTAATTACTCAAAGCATTTCATTGCACGCATTAACAAGAAAAAAGGTATGACAATTTCTATGAGTGAATTTTCATTTTTGTATTTAATAATATGAACAATAATAATACTATTTTTCATTATTTTTTTTGTTACTGTCAGATCACTTAAGAGAGTGATGTTACAAAATAATGACAAAGGTATCTCTCGAGCAAATGAAACAATGTACCGTGGCAACGACGCCTGATAAATCAAACCAAACTGCAGGTTATTCATATGCGTCTTCATTTAACGGCTCTTTTATAGTGATATGCGGGAAAAAATAGTTTGAGGAAAGAGGTTGGAAAAGCTACAAAAGAGAAAATAAAGAAGACATTAAAGTGATCCAAGAGAAATAGCAGAACGTGAGAAGACGAAGCCACCGTGCGCCCCCCCCCGGCAGCATTGCGGATGCCCCTGTCGCTCCTCGTCATCCATCACGCGCATGTGACGGCAGCAGTTCCTGTGCGGGGCAGGGGCTGGCGCATACCAGAAGGAGGGAGGGTGGGAGCCAGGCAGCGCAAGGAACAGCCCTCGTCATCGGCGCGCGAGCACCTCATTCGCCAAGCCAAACCGAAGGCCATTCGGGCGCTCCTCCGCGTGGCGGCTTCGCTCTAAAGTATTGTGCTGTATAGGAAAGAGCGCGAGATAAATGTGGCAGGTAATTAGTGGGGGGAAAGCGGTTGCAAAAGTTAAAATAGAGAGAAAAGCAAACAGACAAATTAAAGCGAGCGAAAGCAAATAGTAGACCGCGCGAAGAGGCAAGGAGAGAGAACGAAGGGGGGGGGGAGCAGGCGGGCGGGGCTCGCTTCGCAGCTCTCTCTGTCATATCACGCGCATGTGCCGCACGAGCGCTTGCTCCCCGTGCGAAGCGCGGGCGGGGAAGGCTGGTGGGGATTGGGTTGGGTTGGAACAGGTCAGCTGCGGTCGGGGGGGTAGGGAGGGGAGAGGGTTGGGGCGGGGCGGAGCGGGGCGGAGACGGAGTGTGTGTGGGGTCGCGGATAGGATGGGGGGGCGGGGCGGGATGGGCAAGGGCGGGGTATGGGCGTGGCGTGATGAGGGGGGGAGGGAACGGAGGTTCAAGTGAAAGATTGGGGTGGGCGGAGCAATCATTGGCGAGGTAGGAGAAGGCCGGAACTGGGAGGGCGGGCTGAGGCGGGGGACGGTCCAGCGGCGAGGCGGATGTGGGTTCTAGAGGAGGGGTGGCGGGGATGTGCGTGCGAGCAGAGCAAGGGGGTGGCGGGGTGGGGCGGGGCGTCGGGCGGGCGCCGGGCAGCGGGGCCATGGGCGTGGCCGGGGCGGGATGAGGGATCGAGGCGTGGCGGGGCGTGGGGCGGGCGGGGCCGGTGGGAGGAAGCGCTGGGCAGCGTCATCGCCTGTGTCAAGGTGCGCCGCCGCGCCGCGCCATGCGCTCTGATTATTTGCTCTCGGCGGACGCCCACATGCGCGAGACGCCTGAGAGTCTCCCCGCCGCGCCGCCCATGGGGCGTGGCGTTTGGGCGGGTGGCGGCGCGGGGGGCGAGTGCTCCTGGAGGAAGGCGCGTGCAGGTCATGTCATGGGATGACGCAGGCAGCAGGGCCGGAGTGGGCAGCGACAGTAGTGGCTCTATTGACTGATTATTTCGGAACGCGTCAACTGCTTTAGTCACCTAAGTGTAGTGCATGCTTTTGTCACGAGAGAGCTGTATGGTAACACCCGGCGCTGACCTATACGTGAACTTGCGGGGTTTCCCCAACCTGGTATGTCTCAGCTGATAAATGGTGAACATACAACAAGGCAGATGAAGGAAAGATTGCGCGGGATTCATGATTTGATTGAAAAGGAATTTGCTCCGGCCTGGTTTTGGTTGCAGTGACCACAGAAAATAACTGAAGAAAAGAGAAGAGAACGTCACTAAAATTCTCATTCAGACAGAAACTGATTTTGATCCAACTGTGTAGACAGTGTTGAACATCAGCCACCATTGGGACTCGAACTAACACTTCCCGGCCAGCGATGCTTTAGAGGCAACATGTAATCTGGCTAAGAGAATATCTCCGCCAGTTGGAAGCGTCGAGAGTGGGGAAGACGATGGCTGCAGCGTGGGCGGAGGGCGACGGGGGACGCGGTGGCGGAGGGTGGTGGAGGGGAGTGCAACGGCGAACGCAGCGGTGGCGACGGAAGGGGGAGGGTGGCGATGGAACACGTGCCCACCAAAGCGAGAAGGTGGCGCCCTAGTCGAGACAACAAGGTGTGAAGTGAAGAGGATCAGCGACGAAGTTAACGCTCGAAATGTTTTGACAGGCACCGAAACAATTGAGAATGCCCACGGTGTGTCTGGAGTTCTCTTCGTAGTAAATACAGGGAATAAAATACAAACGAGGTGCAGGAAGAGGGTTTTTAACCGTTTCAGCACTATCCGCTTTGTTCTAAGTATACGCATATGTATACAATATATGTTTGTAGCATTCAACACGTTTCGAAATTGAATCCATGCACATACTAAATATATAACAATTAATTTTAAAACAACAATAATAATAAATCTCTCGAAATGCTTGGTGTGGGAATTATGGCAGGCTAATATAAGTGTTCATACTTTCTAATAATCTTGTTCTATGCAAATACATTCTGTGATGACAGTTTTATTTTATTTTCATATTGTGTTTTATTAGTTTTCTCAGCCCATTTCAAACAACAAAAATATAGGTAGAAATAATAATTATAATATTAATATTAAATTACACAGTTGAAGTATCTAATGAGTACTCTTACACCATAAAAGTCTAAGACTATATACTGAGCTTTCTAAATATACGTGGATTATTTAATAAAGCACGTGCATTAAAAAAGACCTGAAATTGACCAGACGCGTCATGTGCTCTTCGTCAAATGTCTTTCCGCACACAAACAGCCTTGCTTTAATACACTAGCCTACCACTTCTTTCTTAGGATTGTAAATTTTTGCGAACGTGTTAACCTTTAACTTGGCAAACAAAGATGTTATCGAGGGAAAACCCCCAGCACAGATGTCTCACCATCAACTGATGTCACTGCAACACCACTGATCGGGTGGTTCTACGGGTTGCGTCCAGATGGTGGTAGGATTTGCAACATTAGCTACTTAGCTAGGTCCCAACTAGCCGAAAAGAATTCTAGCGGCCGGCTGCTGTGATCGGTCGGGTTCCGTAGTTTCTCCAATTAACAGCAGGCAAGTACCTGGTGAGGCTGTATCTTGGGAGATAATTTCCCAATATTAACAATAATTATTAGCAAAAAAGTAAAGGTATAACAAATAAAAGGGCAAGGATTATTTAATATTTTAACATATTATACTTTGATGGTAAACTATTGTGTTAAAAGACATTATAAGAATAAACTTATGTAATATGAATTTTGTAAACTGTTACATGTATTATTTCTCTTATCTTACATGTTTTATTTCTAACATTTATATTGTGAACCAGCCAATGTTTCGTTATTGCAGTGTTCAATTCACACGCTACTTATTACATGGTCGTTAATCACGTTTTATGCTAAGCTCTGCAAAAATTCTAATTAATGAAAGACTTTCTCGCCAATTTCGTAGGTTTGTTCTACGTCTTGGTTTGGACATGCTTGTCAAGTATCATTTTGTTAAAACGCTGTCCCTCAAATTTGCGCATACGTTCCCTATGGCACTTCCGTGGAGAAACGTGTTCACTTGTCCGAGATCTTCAGTTGTTCAAATAATAATTGTGGCAGATATTTCACAATTGCAGGGGCAGGACATGTAGTCACAGATGGTCTTAATACTTGACAGTGTGTGGGTTGCTTAGAGCTTTTGTTCAGGTGCACTGGAGTAATCATAAACCCATAAACCATCAACAACGCTCCCATACGTCCGATTGTATTCAAACCTCTCTTTAAATTCTCCAAATTCGAATAAAAACAAAGTGTAAAAATTTCAGTGACATCGGTCAAGTCGTTTTTGCGTCTATGTGCGACAGACATACAGACATTCTCTTTTATTTATATATAAGTACATCATGTATTTATATATTTTTATTACATTCTATATTTATCTTACATTATAAATGTTATATTACATATTAAATTACTTTTAGAGCGTTATATACTATTTTTATATACTTTTTAAATAATATTAATTTGTTACACATTTTCAAGTTCAATGGACAATATAAATTTTCAGAATACTTTGTCGTGTTATAAATGTGAATGTTGTGACGTATCACTTTATTGTATTGTACATCTGATATACAATGGTATACAAAGTGTTTTATTCAATTTAGAATTAATGTAATTAACTTTCTCAAATAAAATCAAACGTAAAGAATAAGAAAACAATGATCTAATATGTATCCCACAAGATGCACTCCTAAGTTCAGAGTTAAGTATACATTTCAATTCAAATAAACCTGCTTTTTGCCTGAAATTTGTAATCGAAAGTATCATGGAGAGAGCAGTACTATTTATTTTTCATGTCACTTCCAACCTGCCCTTCCAATGTTTAAATGTCCATTTGAAACTGTTTAGAAAATATAAGGCTATATTTATGAAACGGCACTTTAGGAGTGGTTTATTCATCGTAATAAATCAACTGTGTTTATATTTCCAAGAGGAATAACATTTTGTTAATTTTGTTGAAAGTCTTCTTGCTCTTTACTTCCTTTGATATTCCTACAAAATTCTTTCACATTTATTTCTAATTTTTACTTCCATATCTCATATTTAATTTCACACTTCGTTTCATTTCTCATTAATTTGGTTTCTTCTACCATTTTAATTGACAATTGCCTCTTAAATGTATTTAATTTGATAATTCATTCACTTTCATCTTTTGCCATCTTGCGATTACTTACTAGAATGGAGTAGAACCACTACGAATGAATGACAATTGATAAAAAGAAAGAGCAAAGATATCGCCAATGCATATTTGTACTTCGTTATTTACTTATTTTTCTAATTCATTGATTTAGGGTTAAGAGTATTATTAAGAAACACCTCTCGGTAGAAGGTCTTTATTGTGAAAATCTCTTTGTTGCCCCACTCGCTACAAGCGACCAAACCGTTTTTTATTTGTTGGTTTATTCATTACATCACAGAGACGCTACATCGTTTGCATGGAATGCAATTAATTCACCTCTAGCTCGAAGTAATTCCCAGAGGTTGCCATCTCTTAGAGAGCTGCAGGAGGGGGGGCGAAGGGGGGGTGGAGGGGAACCCGAGTTCCTCGGGGGTGCAGGAGCAAAAAACGACTCTGGATCCGCTGCGATGTCTTTACGCAGCTTATTCGTACCACGCTCGCGAAACTCTTGGGCGTAAATTTCGAAAGATTAAAAGTGAGGAAGTTACTTTTAAGGAGACTTTTGCATAGAAAGTTAATATTTGAGTATTTAATTAATAAAAATCAAAATTTTTACTTAGGCGAAAAACTTAGGCTTATAAAATTGAGATATTATATAACTACGAATGGCATAACGGAAGTGATGGCTCTTTCTTTTATTGTTTTTTATTTTTTTCTAATGCTTCGAAAATGAATGGTAATGATGAATTTCATATGATCAATGGTGTTGGAGACTTCATAACACGAGATTCCCTTTTTTTCATAATGTTTGATGTATGCCTTTATATTTATATACCTTAGTATGCCTTTATTATTAAAATCATAATGATGTAAAAATTGGCAAACATTTTGTGAATTTTGAAATAAAATGATCAATGAAGAGAAAGTTGATACAAACTATGACGAAATTAATATATCATTAATATATTAATTATATTTATTAATATATAAATTAACGAAATTATCATAATATGGAAAAAATGTAATGAACTAGTCATTACAAGAAGGAATACGGGACAACAAAAAATATTCGGAAAATAAGGAAAAAAACTTGGATGAAATAGAAGAGAACTGTTCATGGTCCACAATGAGAGTATGGAGAAGAGAAAGCAATTCCTTAGGCAAGCACCCAAAACAGAACACGACAATCTACAAGGAGTAACTAAGCCAGCTCTAGGAAGGAGTCGAGAAGGTCAGCAAAGGAGGCGGCCACGACAAGCTTCATCACTGGAGTTGAAAACTTGCCCCCTGCAGCGGGGAGAGTATCCGAGAGGCTCCTCCCCAGACGAAACCCTCTCGACCTACAGCGACGCGCTCCGAACCGCCCCTGCCCCGCCTCCCGTGCCCTTCCTGGGACCGCTAGCACTCCCACCCTCGTCCACCCCCTCCCCCAGCGCCTTTCACTCCTACGCCCTCCCCACCCTCATCCCTCTTCCCTCTTTCCTTGTGACCGCACCCGCCATCACCTTTGACCCAGCCACCGCCCCTCCGTCTACGCGTTCCCCCTTCCAAACCCTACCTTCCACCCTTGCACTCCTTTACATCCCAGCGGTCGCCATTGCTTCTACACCCCACCAGCAGCCATCACTGCACCCTCCATTTCCCATCGACCTTGTCCCCACCTGTTCACCACTGCTCACGCAAGACCACCCGGCTTTAGCACAAACACTACTTTGCTGCTGTCCGTGCTGCAACTCTGACCGGCAAATCCTAGGATTCGACAGCCGATAGCGTATTTTCGATTCAAGCTAGATATGTCGACTTCAGTCGCGATCTGGAGGAAAATTCTAGCCGTCGGCTGCTCTCATCGGTAGGGATTTTCCGTGGTTTTATCGATCAAAACCAGGCGAACGCCGGAGCCCCAACAAACGGTTCACAACCCACGCGCGATCTTTCCTTTATTTTACTTGTTCTGTCCTTTTCTCTTACACACTCTAGACTTGCACATTTTTCGGGAGACCAGTCGGGAGATTAGAGATTGTTCCGGCGGGTGCGTTGCCTCGCTGTGGGAGATACCTGGAGGAAGAAATCTCCAAGCCGACGTGAAGGTCAGCGCCGGATCACGCCATCTGCAGAGTGGGAATACCGTCATCTTTCAGAATAGAAAAACACTTCACTAATAGGAGTAATTACGTGTCAGCGGTTGACGTGCCAGGATAAGGTATATGCACCCACCAAATCACCTGCCTCCGTCTCTCCTCTGCCTGTGGGTTTGCCCATGGCACACCTCCATTCATGCTTACACTGAGAACCTTACACCGGCCCCGTTTCCACTCCGCCTCTTTCACACCGTTCCTTACTCCAATTCCTCTACGACCTTCACCACCACTGTGACATCATTCCTTGCCTTAATCCGAATCCATCCCATCCCTACCCGTCATTCTTTCCCTCACTCCGGCCCCCTCCCACCTCCACCCCCTCCGCGCCGTAGCGCTCTGCCCCGTGGGACGCCTCCCGCAATTATCCCTCTTCGCTTCGGAGCCT